>VOMN01010290.1:0-18585 GCA_014899125.1 Orchestia grillus
CGGGCCACACGGGCTACACAGGACGATGGCGACGGCCGCTCAACATGCAGAACGCAACTTCCCCCCGAAGGGGGAGGCGACCCAGACAGGGTGGAGGGGTGTGGGGCGACAAGAGGGCGAGTGGGGGCGTGACCCTATGGGTGCTCGGTGTGCATGGTGATGGCAGAACACCTCCAAAAATAGACAAAATACAACTGGAAATAAAAAAGAATTTACGTAACTGTAAGTCTGTTTTTAATTTTTTAACACAATCCATGCTCTGGTGCAACAGTCCGCTCATTCCTCGACCAAACCGCCTCAAAGCTGCTAATCATTTTTTATTTGTATTCCTGTCCAGACGTTGTCCTGTTCCGGTGAACTTTCTGAAAACTGTAATGGATTTTTGGGTGCGTCTCGGAGCCAAAGTTCGCGTCCGCCTCCCTGCGGCTCCATCTGCGCGAGGGAGACCGCTTTCCTCGCGCTCAAATCTCCTTCAATTATTCTGAACAACGAGGACAGAAAAGCCGCAAAATACTGAGACTCTGAGCGGCGCACGCGAAATGTTGCCCCCTGCGATGCCTCTCTGCTGCCGTGACAGTGGAAATCTACTCTTGATTCACCCCGAAATTTACTTAGTGAGAAGCGAATGAAGTCGTCTGGGGTATATAGAAATCTGCAGCAGTGCTGCGTACTCACGAAGTCTTCAATTTTCGTTGCTTAAATCGAATGATATCATGAAAAGTATTGCCTTCTAAAACCCTGTACATCGTAAGAATGTGGCTAATTTTGTAGGACTTTAAGAAACACTTCAATGCGCACTTATTTGGTTAGAGTGGCAGTGGTGGTGGTGGTTTGGGGGGGACTGAAGCGCTTCAGTGACTCGGACTATGTATCCTTCTTTTGTAAAGGTAAAGAAATTAAATTAAATACATACAATTAGCTTCATAATTTGAGCCCAGTTACCACTGGCAATTGACACTCCCCCACCCCTCTTCTCCCTCTCTATAAGTTCGGAGGTGCAACGTTTCACAAAATCTACATTTTTTCTCTGTACATTTCCAAAGCACTATTTTTCAATTATTTTTACTAAATCGCCTTTCAATCTCTCTCGTTCTTACGAACAACGCAACAGACGTCGCTTCTATGCCGTTTCTTTAAAAAAATTCAGAAACAAGTTGATATAAAAGGACCAAAATTCGACAGGTGCTTTAATTTCTGATGGTCAACCATAAATTTAAGAAAAGTCATCGTTGCCTAGAGGAAGCGGCGCCAAAATCTTTCAGAGTTCACCAGTCGTTCGTGGGTGTCCTGGCGAGATGAGGCCTGGAGCGGTGAGAGCTCTCGCGACAAATAGAGCGCGTTAGCTCTTAATGAGGACCACCTCAGCTCTCAGCACGACGCTGCTCTCACAACGAGAGCAAGAGCGCGAGAAATGAGCCATTTGCGCGACAAGGAGGAGCCCATGGGAGGGTTTTTCCTTGTTTGATGTCACCTCAACGTCGCATGTGCGGCCAGGGAAAAGCAGCGCGCCCAAAGTAGGGATTTACAGTTTTTATTGAGGGAATCGACGAAGCTTGGAAGATGGCTGTGTTCCTGCTTTGCATCACAAATTATATTTCAATGAAGCTAAAATAAACATTAATGACAGAAACGACAAATGTATTCTCACGAGTAGAATATGAGAAGACAAGTCTCGGACGCATGATTCTCCACCATCACAACATTTGTGTCTAATTACTGAAGAAAAAATTGAAGCAAATGTGATTAAATGTTTAGACGTTGTTCATGCATACAGTGGAAAAAGAAGTGATCCGACACTAACGCTCTGAAAAAAAGAGCATCAACTTGTTTCATGGCCACAACTTGGGTGCCTCAAGCCCCGTCTTGTGTTTCAAAACGCTTATATTCAAATCAAATTAAAACGACGTACAAGTTTCTAATCAATTCTAGCGCTTGTCAAAAAATGATGCTTTATATAATAAACAATGTCGAAACTTGTGAAATGGCGCGATAATGTGGCGAAAAGCATTTGCAAAAAATACTTTTTAGCCACAGTTCCTCAACATTGAAATTGAAGCAAACGGTTGAATAATTTACAAATTAACATCAGAGTAGTTTGAAATTTCAGTTAGCGCACTGCAGGCATTGAGGCCTCCTCAGGCCTGCACTGGGGCACGCCCTGGGGGGGATGTGCTAGTTGAGTACAGGGTAGTACTGCCGTGTGCTCCTGTCTGTCCTGTGCAGTGGGGTGTGCTGTGCACTGTTGTGGCCTCCCCTGCAGTCATGTCAGTAGGTCCTGTGTTGAAATATAATAATGAAATGTTTTGTTCGTGGTGGCTCTCGCTGCCAGTCTCATGCCTGACAGACCAAGCTCCAGGAGGTTACAGCAATCCATGACCGCAATTCCCAACTTCGATTTTGCTTCTGTGACCGCGCGACTCTAACTGGGGTTTTAGTCGAGCGATTTGAGGCACCAAAATTGTGCCCGTCTTCTTCAGCAGCGGAGCCATCAGCGTGTAGCTCGCTCTTGGCTGTATGTAACTAGCTCTTGGCTGTGTGTAACTAGCTCTTGGCTGTGTGTAACTAGCTCTTGGCTGTCTCAATGGCATCCCCTGATTTCATCTTCTCCCCAAGCATGTTACAACGAAGTAGTAAATGTTCAGCGCATTTACTACTTTAATTTATATTAATGAAACTAATAATAAGCCCGTGATATGTGAAAGTAAATTTATTAGCTGAATCGAGACAAAATAAAACAGGAAACTCAATATTTTTATACATACTCATACAATATAGGACGATAAATAATTACATCATACTGTACAACACTTAGTGTCGATTGAAGTGTGTCCAACACGCGAGGCAACACCCGTACACAGCAATGCGTTGTACAAACTGACTTCGTGCGCCGCATGCCCTCCCCTTCCGAGTGCCACCAGATGCCGTGTTCAAGCTACCTACGAATTGGAGTTCATATGGGACCAGAACCCGTTTAAATTAACTTTGTGTCCTCGCATCATAACAAAAAGGAAGAACACAGATGTCTTAAAAAGTTCATTCAGACTCTGTGATTATTTTTCTGTCTGATTTTGCGTTTTGAAGCAGTTGTTAAGTTCCAGTTCTCGTATTTTCAATGAGAAAATAAGCAGATGATTGTTCGACACCAATCATGCGGCCAAAGCGAATGCAGGAGTATATTCAAACTTATTCAAACAAAGATTATCCCAAGCATCATATCTGTTAAAAATTACAGACGTACATTTCTTAACACTATTTTAATAAACATTTTTTAATTTTGCTACTTTTAGACCCGAATTAGTTCCAGGACTGCCACGGCGCCCAACAGAAACCCCACATTCTAAAGCATACACACATCCATTTCAATGAGAAGACCTCAATTGCTGAGAAAGCTGCTCGTGAGCACAGTCCGGCGGGGCGGAACACAACTCCTGCCTCGCTTACCCTCGTACACCGAGGGCTACAATGCTGCTCTTCTCTCCCCTCGCTTCCTTTTTCATTGTTCCCTCGTTTGGGCCGCAAATTATCATCAGTGATTGCATTACACGACTTTATTGCATTATTGACTCCTTTGTTTGCTTTATTAGCCCCAGTTAGCTCGAGCTGGCGTGGACTGGCGCTTTGGGTCGCAGCACGTCGCGCAGCCCGCCATGACGCGCCCCCTCACAGTGTCACGGCAGTACGTACGTTTTGCTTCAGCTTCCTCAATTGCTGAAGGAAATTACGCTCAATGTGCTGTGCAGGGTATGACGCCGGTGAGGACTGACATGTAATAAAATGAGACGGTGTGCGAGAAAACAGAGTGTGGGCATCAGAACTTCAGGACTTGGTCCCACTCGAGTATTGTGCTAAAAATCGACAATAACGACACGCACACAAACAATGCCACGTTTTCAAGAGAAAACCATTTCCCATCAATAGCCACAATGTAATTTCCAGTATCAGCTTAGAACATCGCGGGTGTATCATGAGTGATGGAAGAACAGAACAATAACAAAAAAAACGTACCAGAGTCCAATTTATCAGTAAGAACCCAATGAAATTGACAATACGAGTATTTCTCATCTCTTCTAACACAAGTTAACCTTACCGAATACGTTTTTTGTTATAATTTTAACATTTGAGAATAGTAATACCATAATTTTCTTGGCACTCTTTCAGTCGAGGCAAATGATGGCCTCGCACGCGCTGGAGTCTGTGCTGGACTGGGCCATCCAGAGGGGCCTCAGGGCGTCCAGGACGACCAGAGCTCCCCGCGCCGCAGAGTGGGCCGCCGCCACCCCCACACTGCAATGTACAATCCATTATCCCGCTGCAGGAGTACCCAAGATCATGAAATATTGCGTGCGAGGCTCGTATCCATAATACGGGAGTGTCTTTAAAACTTTCCCTCGAACTTCAAGAGGATCGAAATTGAATTAAATAAAATCTACGCATTTACAACTGCTGAATACTCACAAGATCTTATCACCGCCTTTCATTCATTAATTACGTGTATCACAGTGACCCCAGTGTGGCTGCAGTGACCCAGTGTGGCTGCAGTGACACAGTGTGGCTGCAGTGACACAGTGTGGCTGCAGGGACACAGTGTGGCTGCAGTGACACAGTGTGGCTGCAGTGGCACGACACAGGCATGTGATCACGCCTCCTCAGGACTTGCCTACGCGACAGGAATGACAGCGTCTAGTGCAATTGAGTCCACCCTAAAGAGCTGCTTTGAAAATTTAAGTACCTTCTTAATTAAACAAAGAAACTTCAACCAAATATTATTGTCGAATTCCTTATTTTCAGCCCAATCCACGAGCAAACAATGAGGTACAGAGCAATAGGACGGAAGGACTGCCCTAACGGGGACGCCAAATAAGACAGCAGCGGACTTACACTTTGTTACGTTAGGAATGCGTCCCGGACGTCCTTGAAAGGGTGTTCTGGAAATCTGCCCTAATCCAAGATTTACTTCTCAGTTCATTCAAATTAAATACAGAAAATATTTGAGATGAAGTTGCTTACAGCAACGATTTGTAGCCAAAGATCGCAATAAAATTGAAAATCGTTCGTACGAAAAATTCATGCATCACTGTGACACGGAACGCCATAGTTTGGGATCACGACTTCTGATTTCTTCATTTTATAATGACGAAAATGAAATGAATGGTATCAAAACTGAATTCTACAACGTTAAAAAATACCATGAGCTAAATATTTTCCAACTATTCCTACCTGAAACAAACACAGCCCTTCATTCAGTGCTACACAACCTGCATGTATTCATCAGAGGGTCACAGTGAACGGAAAAACCAATACTAATCACTTCTATCAAACATTTGACAGTGCAACTGAACCGATTACAAACAACACAAAGCGCTTTCCCTAAACACTTGGTTGTTAGACTGACCTGATGATAGGCGTGATGAACGCAGAAAACCCGCCTTTGCGCACTCCCGCCGTGTTCAGGAAGCACAGCTCCCTCTGCACGCAGGGCAGACTCCTCTGCCGGCCGAGCGAGAGCTTGTCGAGGTGCTGGCGCCACAATGCGGCCACTTCCAGAAGTTCATCGTAAAATTCCTGGTCCGTGAAAACGTTCTCACTTGAATTTTTGGGGTCATTTTGTTCTTTTTCAGTGTGAGTGCGCGACCCGGGTTCAATAAACTCGTTGGGATGTTGGGCGCTCGGCAAGTTGTCCGAGCGTTGGCGAGGTGTGAGGTGAGGGTCTCGCGAAACATCCCGAGGGCTGCTTCTTGCACTTGAATCGCTAAAGAGGGATTGATGAAACAGACCTGTCATGAGCTTTTCACGATTGTACCTAGTATGGCCAGGGTCTGCTTTGAGGTTTCTCCCCGAATTGTCCTCTAGCGCGTCTTCAAGCTTCTTGCTATCTCTCAGAGTACTGAAAAATTCTTCAACTTGACGAGAAATATCTTTGCCAAGGAATTTTTCAACTTCGCCTAACGTATTTCTCCCGACGGCAGAGGCACCAAGAGCAGAAGTGATGTCGGACAATCGTGCTCCCAAAAAGGCCAAAAAAGCTGCTATTGATATCATGGTCATGGAGTCATCAGAGTAGTTCTCCGGAAGAACGTTTTCGTAGAACACTCTAAGAAAATCTACTGAATTTTGGAAAGAGCCCACAACATTTTCTTCCATTCGGCTCGTCACTCCTGAAACTCTGTCCATTAAATTGCGAATTCCGGACTGAAGTCGGCTGGTCATAGTGGCAAAATTTTGGCCGAAGATCGATGAAGGCACTTCGGGGCCGACGAATGCATTGCTATTCATATTCAAGTCTTGAAAATTGATGTTATTTAATGTCGGGCCTTGGGAATTTAGATTACTTAAGCTAGGATTAACAAACTTTGAGGCAGGAACCAAGTTGAGGTTAGGATTAAAAGTTTGAGATGCTTGGAATTGGTGAGGCTGAGGCAACTCTAAAGATTGAGAAACTGAAGGAGTATTTTCGGCTGATCTTAGATCTTGCCACCGAAGAAGGGAATTTGTGTTCGGAGTCAAGCCAGGCATGACCATCACAGGCGCTCCAGACACAGCATCTCTGAGTATTGTGAGCGGGATGTTGTGAGGGGTGGCGAGCTCAGGTGCAACGTTGTCTCCAGACAGGTCGTACGAAACATCGACGTTTTCGTTTTGAAAGACACTTTTTGGTTTAGAATCTTTGCCAGCAATAAGGCTGGTAGGGCTATTTGACTTTAGTTTGACGGAGATTTTTCTTCCGCTGTCGAGTACAATGTCAGCAGTGCCGAACTTGTCAAACTTTGATGCTGGAACTACAACGATTTCGCCACTCGGGTAAGTCCCGGAAGGTTTTAATCTGAGGACAATCCGGGTTTTATGCCCGCTCTGCACTACTCGGCCTTCTACTGCGTCTGCAAGGATCGCGGGCAACACACTAGGAGGTAGCAGGTGCGTTGAAACTGGATCAATGCCGGTGGGAACGAAAAAATCTGTAACACTTTCTTCGGGTGAAATGAGGTTGTGAACGAAGACACTATTTGCTGTGGGCTCCTCATTTTCGCTGGGGACGAGGCCACCAAGATCCAGCGCTGCCAGGTTTTGGGGCAATGTGAAAAATTTATGAGCATCTTCATTAGATAATTCGCCTGCTGCGTTCACGGTACTGGCGTCTAAGTTTAGAGCGTGTATGTGAGAAAAAGACGCCGCATCCCGCACTGGTTTTTCGGAAAGAAATTCATTATTTGTTGAAGAGAGAACAGAAGTTTCGTCTCGCGAAGATGATGCAAATTCTTTCAGGTTTACGAGATTATTTTGTCCATATTGATTTGCAACATCACTTTGAAATTCCTGAGAAGTTGTTGACGTGTTTGAGCTTGCAAAATTTTTTTTTCCTGACAGATGTGGGTCTTCATTTCCCTCTTCAAAATTTACTCCTTCTAACTCATCCTCTCCCTCGTTGGCCTCATTTACTTCATCAACGGCTTTGAGTCCAATCATCTTATCGGCGTTAATATGATTATTCCAAATATCTTTGAGTATGTTCGTTCCAACGTGAAAGTCAATTTCCATATCGATTGCTAAGGAAGGCCTTGGTGAGACAGGCCTCCAGTCAGCGTCCGCGCTGTCGGCGTACTCTTCGCATCTGTGGATCTGGCAGACCATCTCTTCGTCTAATTCTAGGAACGAAAACGAGTTATCTTCATCTGTTACTTCCCAAAAATCTACAGCTTGTTTTAATGGTGCGGCATGAGGCTGAATCTTAGCATTCGCTGCAATTGTGGCAGAATAATTATCAAAAGGTAAAACATTCAATCCTATCGAAATGGTTTGGCGGGAGGTCGTGGAACCTACTTCATGTTTGAAGACGCTGTTTTCTTTAAGTTCTCTTCTTAAATTTTTGCCGAATTTTGGGTGCTTACTGATTCCTATATGTCTTGAGGTTCGATTCTGGTTAGGAAAAACAAGTCTGAAACGATTTTTGGTGTTCAGGCGTCGCCGTCTCCGCACTGCTTGACTTTCCCAGGGGCGGTGCACGTTGGGCCTCCTGATTATTGTCGTTGGTGCAAAGGCATCGAGCACGGTAAGTTGCAGGGACACCTTCGTTGATTCAGCACCAGTCCCTTCTGCGACCATCGGATCTTCCTCTATTTCTGGCGTTAGCAGCGAGCGACTGGAGTGAGACCTGCGCCGCGACTGCCTTAAAATACCGCCTAATTCGTGAGTCATGATAGCTCCTTGTTTTTGAGGGGATATTACTTGGAGTAGCTTGTGTTTCCTTCGTCCAAGTGGGTTGGGACTGCTGCTATTGTAGGGAGACATGGGAGTCGTGGGGCTGAGTGGAGCGGGCCCATAGGGAATAATTTGCTCCCAATCTCGCCCTAAGTAGGGAGTGCTCCGAGGGACGCGAGTCAAGGGATACTCAGTTGCCCCCTCTGGGGAATCTAGGATGAGCTGCTGCTGAAATCCTCCAGCCATCTGGCTGACACTTTGACCGTTTCTAGCATCGCTTGAACTTCTTTTTAAGTCAGATATCATAGATTGATTATTTACCTCTCGAGTTGCTCCATTCAAATCGTCCTTTACTCTGATGTCTTGGACCTCTTCCACGTTGGTTCTCATGCATCCATCTGAACGGACTGTAAGTGTGAGCAGCAGCAATAAATATTTCTCGAGCAGCATCTTCTTCATGGTCGGTCAAATCACTGCACAAATTGCGTGTTGAATATTTCTCGGTGAGCCGCGCCAGGCAGCCGCAGAGGGACGACCTCGTGTTGGTTTTTGCAGAGCTCTTCTACGGTGACTTGAACTATGGACGCCATTTTTACGGTTCTCATTCTGCCAACCAAACGCCAAAGAAGGGACGCAAAATACTTGAAGTAGTACTCATGAAAGAAATCAAGATACTGTTAACAGTTTAATATATATATACATATATTCATTTATTGATGACCCGGAATGTAGACAAGCAATTAGAGAGCATTTACGTTTTCTTTTCACTTCTAAGCCATCCAGTTGTCCACACACACGCGAAAATACTTGGGAGGGGCGACAGTGCGGGCTGGTCTCTGAGATGAGTTTACTTGGGTCCAATTTTGCACAGCGGCAGAGCGCAGGACTCGACTGACGAGGGCTGAGCGTACACGCACGCAGCTTTGCAGGAGGTCCTGCGTTACACGGCGACGGCTCAGCTCACTGAGCGTGTACTTCGGAACAGCACAACGCACACTTAGGGAAACGCGGCTCTTTTTTGTACTTACAGGTCTTTTACTGAAGAGAATTTCAAGTTGCCATTTCACTCACATTAAATATAGGTTTCGTTGTACTATTCATGTTGAGCATCGAACACACGTGAAGTTGCCCGTCCATGAAGATAAAGAACTACCTGTACAATAATTTTTTTGGAATCAATCAACAGAGTTTCACAGACACGCTCCGTGCCCAAAACCTTTTCATTCACAACCTTCGGTGCAACACGGAGTACCTCTCTGATGCGCTGGCAACGTGTGTTCACAAGTTCTATTGCTACTTTTCATAGCAATCTTATGGCAACGACAGTCACGTGAGTTCCCCCGAACACAGACCACGGTCACCACCAGCTAGTCACACAGCGCAGCGCCCCTTGCATCTGCGGTAAGTTGAAGCGTTTCGTCGGAGAGATCCTGTAGCAGCTGGAGCCTCTTCCCTCTCACGTCACTCGGCGCCGTGCAAATAGTGAATACGAGCCAGGAGCCGCGCTTCAACCCCAGCTGGTTCTCATGTCTCGGTCTACATAGAAGTGCAGGTCTTTCACGGAGCGTGGCGCAGTGACGGCCTCCCGAGGTCTGCAGTGCTGCAGTCACGGTGTTCAGTCACCCAGGGCGTGAAGCTCTAATTCATTCGCGTGACACTTGCACGCTTCACGCTGCGTAACGGGAACCATGAGTGTGTAGTGGATCCATTATAGCGGGATCTGTCATATGTAGCGAAATTCATTTTGCATGGAGTTCGTTCTAGGAAGCAGGACTCGTGCGTGTGTGTTGTAGACTTACACTAGCATTATCAATTCTGGGGGATACATTATGGCGGGATCCATTCCAGCAGGATTCATTTTATGATATTAAGCGGAATCTACTTGGCATGGCACTTCAACAGTTCATTCTAGGCATTCAACAGTGTCCATAACATGTACACCAACAGCTACCTTAGTTTTGATGACGACAATCTATCAGATGTTGTCTTCTCTCAGCAGTAAAAAAGAAAGATATTTTATTTCTAAAACTGCAAAACTAAGCCTCAAATTCACTTCCCTTCACCTAAAGCGGAAGCTGTAAAGCGCTTCTCACGAATGTGATGACGTACACATTCTACAGCTTTTCTTCTCGCACTCGAGTTCACGCAGAACGAGGAAAAGAAGAGGCATGAAAGCTGCCTTAAAATTAGATCAGCAGCCGCACATGGACGCAAGAAATTACGCAGATGCGTACTGCCCGTGCGCTGGACAGCTAGCAAGATTCTGCTGAACAAACGTGATTAAACTCATTTTTTTACGGGAAATTGCAAAACAGCTAATGAAGTCACCGCGGTAACTACTTCATTATGGTTTCTACTGACCGTCAACATTGCAATTACATAGTGTCACCCTAATACACATTGTCAACACACATAGTAGCGACTTGTTGTTGACGTAATAGGTTGTACATATGTACAGTGCTAACGGACTAGTTACACGACGTCAACAGAGTAACTCTCCGCTATGGCTGCACGGGCCCCAGTCGCACAAGGCTGGGGACTGCGACCGAGCAGGCGGCGGCCCCGCAGAGCACGTCAGGCTCATGCGCCGTTTGAACAATCGCCTATTTTCAGATGTGTGATCTGCGATACTTGGTAAATAACCGTACAAAGGCCTTACTAAAACGGTGAACTTGAGTGACGTAAATTAATCTTCAGCATAATAAATAGTTTGTACGAACTCACATGCTCTCAGGTAAAACACTCGAGTGTACTTGCAAAACTTGTGGGTCAAAATTACAGGACTTCTAGGTCAAATTAATTATTTCTGAGCAAACAGTAATGAGCATTGAGGAGTAACGGTGGGGAGTGGAACTGGAGGGCGTTAACACATCAGGCCAATGTGTCCCCGAAGGAGCTTCATCTCGCGCCTCCTAGAGCGCCCTCTGACCCGCTGCG
Organism: Orchestia grillus; assembly: GCA_014899125.1. NCBI lineage: Eukaryota > Metazoa > Arthropoda > Malacostraca > Amphipoda > Talitridae > Orchestia > Orchestia grillus. The sequence goes on from VOMN01010290.1 coordinate 11,131, forward strand.
CCAGCTCGCACTCATTTCACGAGGCGCTCCTGTCACACACGGCCCGCGCGACGCTAGGCGCACCGTTAGCCCCTAATGAAGGTCTTGAACACAGGAGTCGATGGATTGGGGAGTGACGTAGCTGACGGAGCGACAGCTTGGCCCTGTTACAGGGCGCCGGGAGGGGCTCTGTGCACTTATACTTGTATCACACACATCAAAATGTAGTACTGGGGTAACACCTCGCATGTAACAGTTTGTGGTTAAAGCCTTCACAATCCTTACTTGTTTTCCCTATTGCTTACAGTAGCAGGTTTGTGCTTGTACATACATATTGTGGCTCTCCCAACACCCACCATAATACATCTATCAGAACGGCAAGAGCAGCAGGTGCCTTCTTTTTACAAGAAATATTATATATTAGACAAGAAATTTCTGTACTTCTTAGATAAGAATAAGATTGTCTCGTTTCGGAGTAGCAGGTTACGGATAGATAAAAGAATTTGGTTGAAATATTCCGTTGTCCCTCCTAACTTTATGTACGCAGAGCCTTTCATGTTTATTAGCAAATTATCCTTCACGCTCGCAGCATGTAAAGAAGTTTTCCTTTTACAATTCTAATTTACTTGCTGAGGCTTTAACACGTTTCCCATGTATTGGACCACCGGTGTGCCCATCAACCGCTGATGCGTAATGGTATTCGTGTGCGCCAGCATTCATTTTATATGCTTTTATATAACACACGTTTAAAGTATTAGTATAACTAGACACCCTTCATCCGAGGAAAGAGAGGAAGAATGATAAAAGCAGGTCTAACGTCAAAACACGAGTGTCGCCGAATTCCAATTCGGCTCCCTTTATGGATCAGTTCAGGAACAAGGATTCATACGAAGACGGTTTGTTAACGTTTCCAAAGTGATCTAAAGTTGTAGTGAACAGCGTGAATTTGAGCATTTACACCAGCGGGCTGCGCCCCCCTCGCTCAAAATACGGCCAATTAAGGAGCTCCGAAAATGATCATCTCGGGGGGGCAGCTGATACTGAGCACCGTGCTGGTCTAAAGACCATGCGAACTTCGTCCATCACAGAACATGTTCCCATAGCTATGTCAAATTATGGTGCTAAAGCAAATCATTTCACTGTACTACCCATGGGGCTCGGCTCCCCCTTCGAAGCAAATGCAGGAAAGTGAGAAAAAGTTCTACGTGAACTTGAACTCGATGATGAACACACCTCACTCGGGAATTGACCTTGTGTGTTTTTCACCCGAGCATTGTTAGTCCAACATCAACCCATTAATGCATACTGTAGATATTTGAGTACACTTGATGGTAATAATATCAAGTAAGAACCATGCTGACGGAAGGTAATGGCAATAGATGTTTTATTGATTATAAAGTGTTTCTACATTTTGAGCTGAAATTATGCAAGAAGTGTAAAATTAGAATGAATCTAATTTATTGCTTGATTTAGGTATTTGGTACCTCATGATTTTTGTCATTTACGGAATTTCATTAATTTCGAAAAACGGACAATATTTTTCATTCAAATTTTGTACCTAATGTAAATGACCTTCTAACAACTAATTTCTAAAATACTAACATGATTTATAGAGGAAAAAGCTTCATGCATTATTGGATTACGAGCCACTGCACAGTGTCAGAGGGAAACCAATAATAGCAGTAATTATTTTCATTTTGTTCACGACCATATTCGCATACTGCCGCATATTCAGTTGGTACTCAGCATACTAGCGAGTCATCGCCTGGGAGCCCTCGAGCACACGCTGCCTCTACGGCATACGAGCGGCTAAAATCCTTAAAATCTCAAATAGGCTTGACCCTCATTTTTGTACAGAAAGTTTTACCGGATTGAACTGATCTGCCGTTGGAATTCTTGCGCAAAATTTGTTCCCATCGCTGAAAAAAGTCTTAATTTCTGGACAATTTTGTCCTTCAACGAAACTCAGGGCGTTGCCTTTTAACTTTCCAGAGCCGGGAAACAATTTCATTAAAATCAAGATCGTCGAGACGCGCCGGCGAGCTGAGTCAGCGGCTGTTCGGTGATTGACGGGCAAGTTTTTAGCTTTTTGAAGCTTAAAAAGTTGTTTTTGAAGAGCTTTCGAGTAGCCTAAAAACCTGCAGCTACCGTGCACTATGGCTTCAGCCTTACAGTGTTGCAAGCCTTCAGTCTTATCTTAAATGAGAACAATATCATGCTTAGTGGAATGCTAACGGAATTCATGTGCAATGAGAACAAAATTAAAATAATAAAATGAAAGACTACTGTTCCTGTGTTGTGTTAATGACCGCAGCATATCGTGCATAGCATACCGTACACAGCATACCGTGCACAACATACCGTGCGCAGCACAGTACAGAGTCGAAAAAATTGCAGAGTTGAAAAAATGTAAAGTTGAGCACAGTACATATCTAGTGAACAGCACAGTATACAGAGCTATACACCGAGTTGTACACAGAGTTGTACACAGTTATGCACAGAGCTGTACACAATACACAGAGTTGTACACATTGCACAGAGTGGACTACAATTACAGCAGGGACAGCCTTCCCTGCCCTCAGCGGCGCTGCCCTTGCCCCGCCCAGCACGCGCGCTACGACGGCGTACAGAAGAGCTGGAGAACACCGCACTCGCGCGCTGAAGCGAGTTCTGTCGTGCGGCACTTGGCGTACGCACGCATGCTTTAGACAGAATCTGCAGTACGTAGTTGGTGCACTGTAGAACTTCCCAAGCCTAACTTCGCTATGTACTGAAGTACACACTTTTTTTTAATTTTCCTCTAAGGACGAATAGGGTTACGCAAAAGGCTTAGGTTAGTTAGGTTTGTCTGTCGTATGCTATGGGAACTAAGACCCCAGGGTGGCACGGGGGGGGTACTATTAGGTTACTTCAGCCACAGATGTGCCTTCAGGACTTCTATCTTTCGTGCCTACTTTGCTTCTTTCAGTTTTCACTCCTTCTTTGCCATCACTTCTTTGTCGTTTTCGTTTTCATTTTTAACTTTGATTTTTTGCACAGGGAATCTTGTGTGGGCCCACGCCTTGTGCGTAGATAACCCATTCTCTAGAATCCTTGGTAAATGGTAATTTCTCTTTCAGCCCAACACAGTCTGAGTCACTGAAGCGCTGCAAGCTAAACCATCACCACCACTACTACTTCTACTACCACCTTCACTACTACTACTATTTGCTCTTACCAGCTTCAAGTGGTTGAGTGCTCTCTATGCTCTCGGTCACTTTGACTTCGTAAGTAACTGGAGCGATGCAAGCTCTGCAGTTTGCACTTCAGTGCAGTCGCTATCCTGAATATTAGCACTCAAGGTTACGCGGAACAACCATCCTCATTTTTTATTGTGACAACATAACACGCTCACAGACCAACATCACAGGTGCCGGCATCTGTACAGTCTGGGCTTGGTAACTCTCTTCCGTGCTAGGAAAGATGAGCTCGAAAAGCCGAGTGGATGTCAGACGTAATATACTATTTCTACGAACACACGCGTCATAATCCACGTTAGGTGCGGGAACGGCGCCCGTCGTTTTCAACTAGCCCAAAAAGACCGCACGAGAAGAGCAGAAATCGAGAACTGTTCTCAGAAGCAAAAAGAAGTCCGCAGAATAAATGAATAACTCGTGCGACCTGAAGCTCTACATTTGGATAACAAGCATCATCGAAACACACTGACATATTGGCGAGCAAATATACAGTATTTTACTGCCCTTCAGAAATTAAAACACATGTCGTAAAACCGATAAGCGTCTCTTGCGCGACCACAGGCACACAGGAAGCAGTTAACTGCTCTCACCACAGGAGAGAGAAATAATGAAGTGAATACTCTGCTTTACATAGTGGAAAACATTCGTACAAGGAGCAACTGGAATTATTATGATTAGCTCTGAATATTGCATGAAGAGTGCAAACAGCTTCCTCTATTGACATTGGCAAGGTATGATGTCTGCAGTTAGCAGTCGTGTTGTCGACATGCCTATTGTAAGGGATTAATCCTGATCGGCGATGAACGCAACACGTAATCCGTAGGCGAACGGAACTCGCAGAACTTGGGTGTGGGGAAAGATTTTAAGAGTTCATTCGTCCATCGGCTCCGTTGGGTTATGCAGGTGCGTCTGCTGGATTAAGGTTCCATCTTTTTACGGGGTATGTCTGTCCATATAGGATTACTGTCATGAGAAATAAACACACAGCATCTCTATGAGTATCGAGGTTTTACGATTCGGCCTTCCTCGAGCAGCGATCTCCGACACTCCATGCAGTGCAGCCTCGCCGCCTGGAGACACGCACTTCTGACGGTGGGCTCGCGTTCTAAAGTAGGGCACACCGCCGCGTCTACACCCGACATGCGAGTGCTTGCATTGCGCCGTAGCGGGAACACGGGCTCGGGGCGCGACAGCTCACAGAATCGGTGCAGACTGCGCGCAGTTGGAGGGCAGGACGACGATCGCAAAATCGAACGCACCAGCAATTAAACTCGCGCCAGCTGCACTTCCGAGCGAGATGTGACTTGACTTAGGCTACGGTCGTCTATTAACAACCTGGGTAATTAGGATTGTCTTGTGTACTTTTTCACCACTCGTAAGATGCAGATGATATTACCTTCAGGAATTTACCCAGGATTGTCTTGCTTACCTGTACACGGTTAGAGCTGGTCTTATTTATTCCAATAAATGTGTTGAATGTCGCATTTCATTATCCAGCTGAGCTCCGGGAGACCGGCCCCTGCGCAGCCCAACCCTCCCGTGCCTGCTCAGCCTGCAGTGGCGCTGTGAGCCCTCGCTTGCCTGATGTTTGATAGGCGTCGACACGGCGTTGTGAATCATTGCTGGCCTCATTGCGAGAAATGTTTCTTCGAATGCAATAAAGAAATCAAATTTTGAAATAAAAGGGTGAAATAACTCGGGGTAATTAGAGGTACGGCTGAGGAAGCAGCGGTCCATAAATGGGTTTAGTTACCGCTCGACAAATATTTTCTGCCATTTCGTAAGTCATGGAATTTGAATAAGTAGAATTAAATGCAGTGCGTCATTTTCGCGTTATGAGTAATGTACATGCACACTTAATTAAACCTGAAATTTCATCATGTGCAAGCTTAAGAATATAATCCTTCTTTCAATTGTAATGAAGCACTTCAACACTTAGTTAACACTTTGACCGCCATTCTCCACACAGTTAAAATTACACGTCGACAAATATCTCAGTTGTGAATTTAAAAACGAAGGATTTTGTTTTGACAAATTTGGCCATCGTATCAATTTTATTTCTAAACTAAATTAGCAAATACGACTAATGACCACAAATTTGATGAAAACTTAAAATTCGTATTCACATATTTTACTGCTTTGGCTAGGATAGGTTAGGTGATCGCGTGTACCATATGACCCACGTGGCGGTCAAAGTGTCAAGTCCACTAAATCTACTCATTACTCGAAAGCATAATGATAATCTCCACAGAAATAATCATCCAATTCCTTAAAAGCTCAAAACCAATTCGAGACTGACCCAAGGTACAATGCACCAACGTATGTACAGCCATCTGCTTGCATTGAAGGGACAAGTCTCCAGAGTCAAGTTCCTAGAGCTTTCAGACGCAGAATGGTGGACGCCACTCTTGCGTTAAGCACTACGAAAAAGACTTTACTCTGATTTCCGTGAGGAAACCCAGAATCTCTGAACGACTGGACGCAAAATCCTGCCTTTAGGTTTCAGGCGCCGAGTCCTGGACGCCACTGCTGCACTGCGTGCTAAGGAAGGGGACTCGCTCAGATCTCGGCAGGGGTCACACAGGCAGCTTCGGGATCTCCAGATCCGGCAGATCAATTGATTTCACGGGCCCGTTTGATGGACTGGCACCGACTGCGGGAAGCATCGCCTTCCTTTCAGACGCAATCGCCACGATCGATGCGCCACTCGTCTCAGGGGGTGCGGTTGGGCTGCACTTTGCAGGTGCTGCGAGCGATCACTTGCAAAAAATGTCCGTCAATACTCGGTTACTTGAAGTTTACTTGCTACCGTCATGTACAGAACGCTAGTAGAGGTTCGACCACTGATATTCGCGTATTGGTCTTGTTCTCTTCTACGTTAAGCAGTTGTCTACAGCAAACATCTGACGACGGAAAAATGTGTTCATTTGGGAACACTTCACGAGATGTGTGCAGCTACTCAAACATTTTAAACGATGTACAGGCTATTGCAGGTGGAGTAGTACTGATACACTCAAATATACTTTAGAATTTCCCTTTCATTTAAACTGATTCGATTCCCTCACCAATGATAATTTCATCGATACAATTACTTAAAAAAGTTCCTCTGTTACCGCCCGCCCTACCCTGTCCATAGGCCCCAAACGCACACGGTCGTACCTGCCACTAGCTGAGTTACCTGCCACCCGCGGAATCACCTGTCACTCACAGTATCACCTGCCACCCGCGGAATCTCCTGTCACTCACAGTATCACCTGCCACTCACAGAATCACCTGCCACTCACAGGATCACCTGCCACTCACAGAATCACCTGCCACTCGCCGTATCAGTTGCCACTCACAGTATCACCTGCCACTCACAGAATCACCTGCCACTCACAGTATCAGTTGCCACTCACAGTATCACCTGCCACTCACAGAATCACCTGCCACTCACAGAATCACCTGCCGCTCGCGGACTCACCCACCACTCACACCCCGTCTAACTTTTTCACCGCCCCGTTAAAAATCTGCCATTTGGCGGCGAAACCTGCACTTGGGGCCTAAATTATGTATAATTCTGGTCGCCTTGCAGAAAAGTTACCCTGGATCCCTGACGCAAGATTTATTGATATATTAAGAATTATTCTACGCGAGGAAGATAATTATATTAGCACTTTAATACAGAATTTACATGGAAAAATCAAAGAAGACTGGGGCTGATTTTGAACAGACTCTACACCCCTGAGCTCGCAAGTTTAAGCTATGCAGCCACACGATAACTCGCTTCAACACATGAAGTTCACATCAAATTCATTTATGACGTTTGATGCATTAGCTAAGTCGCTTCAATTTGCTGTCTTATGATTTTTTTTCGTATCCATTAATTTTTTCATTGTAGTTGTACTCCACCAGTTTTCTTTCTAGCAAAATATTTCTCCCTGTTACTGACGATACCAGCTAAAATAATATCTATTCGAACTTTTTATCTATATTTTTCTTACTCTGAGATACAATACTTTCCTTGATGCCTCCAAACACTTATTCTCACTCCTCTAACCCTGTTTTCTTTTATTTGACCAAAGAACTTGTTTCCGTGTTAGATTTGTCTGTCTTATAAATTACTTTTCTCCATTTAGCATTGTTTTTTCTTTCGTCTTCTCTTTTCCTTTCAAGCTACACTCCCGTAATATTCTAAATGACCTCGTTCCCTTTTTCCCCCGTGTCCTCTCCACCCCGTGTCCCCCCCCCTCCCCCTGTT
>VOMN01010293.1:0-31042 GCA_014899125.1 Orchestia grillus
TTTGGCGAACGACAGCTAGGGTTTTGTCGTACCGTCACAACGTCATTGTTGGTATGATAAAGTGCTATCGGAATAAAGATTTTATATTTTAGTTGAGAGCAGAAGTTCAAGGCAAAAGAACCAACGACTTCAATTAAAATATACACCTCGTATTTTTTTTATTTTTTCTTATTTTCACTTCTCTCCAGAAGTGCTGTCGATTTAACTGGAAGCAGAACAAATATCAAATTCCCTGTTTTAATCAGTGCACGACAGACAAGCGGAGACGCCAAAAGCGTGTACTGACAATCGCACGGTAGACGAGAGGCGTGAGAGGTGCACGGCGCGGAATGTCGGAGCATACGCACCTTGCCAAGCCGCACTCATACGGGCCCCTCTACACCACCGAGCCTCGAGGGCACCGCACACGGAACTGTACCCACTTCTGAACGCTCACGACGGAGTTTTATACTTCTTCTCAAAAGTCATCACATTAATTTGAAATTACTTTCGAACATTGTCAACGGGGGATATAACTTCATCTGAAAATTCATTAAAATAATTTAAAATGCATTTTATCGTGGGAATGGTCGAGATCGTGTTCGAAAAAATGCGATGCACACCATATAATAATCGAAAAAGGGCGGTTCAAAAGTTCTGGTCGCGAAAGAAGATATTCAATACTCCCAAGAAAATAATGCTAAGCACCATGTCACTTCGAATATGCTTAAATTGGTTGATCAGTTTAGATCACGATCTCTTATTTTGTTTTTTCGATTAAAGGACCAAATTGGGCAACAAGAGTTCAATCCTAAACATTGCAATGGAATTAACGTAACTATCAACAATAGAAATCTAACCTATCCCAGTACTGGAAGTAATACGAACGATATTGCCATATACTTAATTAACAAGAACATACTGCGAATACCCTAATACTGTAAATTAAACTTTATGTAAACGATGTCTCTATTAGGAACCTACATTTTTATACTTCAAGTTACATCCCGTGACACAATTTTCTTTAAAAGTTTTCGAGCTGGTCCATAAAAATGACTGAAAAAATAACTACCCAGCAGAAATAAATACCAGCGACTCTATAAGAATTTCAAGGAAAAAAGAAGAATAATTCGGCAAACTGTTGCGGATGGAGAGTCCCATAAAAAAATGAAACAGCGTCTTCCACCGTACGAGCACCTAAAAAATAGCCGACGTCATTTGAGGTGAGTGCACACGCCGCTCAGAACGCCCTAACGAGGGCCCCCGGTGGTGTCACGCACGACCTGACGGAGGCACTCCTGGCAGCCCTGAGTTGTAGGTCACATCTGACATGGCATGGTAGACGATGGTTCATAGAGATCACTTTAGCAAATGTGCAGCTAATTGATCACTTACAGGCGCACATTCTCAAAATGGGAACGTTTCATAAGGATTCCACTAGTTCTCTGTACGAAAGTAAATGCAGTCTCATTGCATATATATAATTCTCTGCAATGTATATATATATATATATATATAGATTGCGGCGAATTATCCATAGAAAACTAAATGCAGCTTTATTGCTAAAAATAATTTAGCCTGGAAAGGGTTCATCCTTTTCGTACTCGAGAGCTTAAAATGTTGCGGATCAACGCATGCACCTGAATTCCTGTGTACAGTGACGCAAGCTGATACTTTCTAACGCACATCAAAATTTAAACCAATGGAACATAAAAAAAGATATCATGAATTGTATTTTTCAACTTGTTTCCCTTTTTGGTAGAATTCACCTCAGCAGAGCCGAAAAAGTCATAACCCTGGCACGATACAGTGACACTAGAGCTTCTACTCTTGATCTCTAATTATTACGGGACAGCTCGTAAGAGGTGTAGGTGTGGGCACAACTACTTGGAAAGTTAATTTAAGGTGACCGTGAGTGCCACAAAAACCACATGGATGTTATGCACTTCGCGACAAAGGAGCTCATCGTGACAAGGACGCAAACGGAGCGTGTTTTCGCTGAAACTTGTGCAAAGGAGACCTTCAGGATATTCAAGTCCTGCCAAGTGCTAAACATTTCTGGAAACACGTAGTTGTTGTGAGCGTGACTGTATTTCATAAGGCATACGTATTGCACAGAAAATGTCACGTTGTTTGAATTTATAATGGGTATTTTTATTTTCATGGGAATGCAAGGCCATCAATAACTTCACTCTAATGATCAATTTTAATAAACTTACAATTGGTCTGAAATATGATATAATTAAGAAGCGTCCTCATATCATACTCGTCAAACGAAATGTTTCTCAGTCTCGTTAATACTTGTATGGGGGCTAGAAATAGGGAAAAGAAAAACTGGATTATAAGAATACCCTGATATTTATTGTATGTACTACGGTCAATAAAATTATAAAATATTCGAACAACCATACCACCAAAACAACTTCACTAGTAAAATTCATAGAGCACAGCACTCTAGAATTTTTAACTATATCACAGACAATCGGTGTTATTTTCTGGGTAGTTGAACAACAGCTTTCTGCTGACAAGTGGAACAGGTTATGCGCACGATAAAAACTCCAGATTATGTCATGACAAAACTGGATGATTGTACTTCAACTCTCTGGTCAAACTCTTTGATTTGACCAATTATAATAATTGTTCAGTGAAAAGAAAGCGAGAACCGATGATAGAATTACAGCTGTAAACAAGTAATTTGCTGTATAGCACGAGAGGATTATAGAAATCCCCAGTCGCACATCTAATGCACCTCTTACAAAAACGAAGATGTACTGGACAACGATCTGTACGTAGAAACAAGTAAAATTAATGCCAATGGTTTCCCAACGAAACTAACTTTACCACAGTACCAAAGGCTTCATAACGTTTTAAATACCGTTGGAGACTTGTGATCAGCATGATATTTACTCTCCATCAACGGGAGAGTATCAGATAGGTATCAAATAGCCGTACACTCTCGTTTTCGCACTGATAGCTTTACACCTAACTTTGAGTATTATTGATTATTAAAATAATAAAATAAGACTATATTCCTCTCTTCCTGAATTTTTTTTTTGCTGTTTCAAATTTGTTGATTAAGAATGCTAGAGGCTTATTTCAGCTTCCAAATGACGGCCAACGAACCTACAAGCTTAATATTCCATTCAATGAGCGACACAAATATACGACTGACTTGCAGTTTCTTGAACTATTTTACTCGTCGATCAGGAGAAGGATAAGGTGTAATAACGAGACATCAACCAAAAATATTTTATTTAAATTTATTTCGATCAATAAGTTCAACTTGTTCACGTCATACTAAGGTGAGAGTTATCGATCTCCAGATACGCGGCTAGAATCTCAATTTGCATGTTAGAATGATTGGATCGTTCGCACGATGAAATCCCCTCAACTAACGGATGAGTTTTATGTGGAGTGCAGATCACGCTGATCAAGGTACTACTAAGGTGCCATCACAGCGGCCAGGGTGACAGCAACCACCGCTGGATGACTCAGTCGACGTCATGTAGAAGTTTCGAAATGGAGTTTGAAACTTAATATATGGAGTCAACGCCGAACACGTGAGTTTATACGGCTGCTTTATCCATGCGTAGCGAGTAACATGAAGCTATGAATATTTTGTTCAACGTGCAAATAATTCTGAATCGAACACTTTTCTCTTCCTTCTCAATTTGAGCCACCCGCTGAAGGAGGCGTTATATTTCCAAGTTCTACATCGGTCTTCTATCGAATCGTACCATTTACTCCCTCCACTAGCATAGGAGCCGTTGTTTCGACAACACACTTGCGAGCTGTCGAGCCTTAGTTCGTCCCTTTGCTATGTGAATAAAATCGTCAGTCTTGAGCGTATCTTCTAAGTATTTCAAGCACTACACGCAGAAACTTTCGCACAACTAGGCTGAATAGAATTAAAAGCGGCGTGACAACAACGCGCCCTGTTTCGATTAGGACACCATCTACGACAGTATTGCCATAAGAATTAGATGTCGCACTTTTGAAAACGGCTGAGCTAAAGTGATCACAGTGTGAAAGCCAGCTGAAATCTTTTGCAAATCGTTCATAAAAAATCTTCAAGCTGAAACGATTTTTTTAAAAATGAATATAAATTCCAATGGATCGAACAAATCCAAGAAGTAAATAAGATGCACTGCCAATTATTACCGTAATATATTTATGAACCATGGTTATTATCACAGTTCGTACTATTACCCTCATTATGTGAAGTCGAGGAGGCGCCTCTGCATGAAAACGACTTTTGAAAGCCGCTGAGCTTTAGCGCCCACAACGGTGACCTCACAAAGCATCCGTGGTTTTTAAAATTCATTCACAAAACCATGTCATAAGCGTATGCTTTCTTCAGGTGATACACGTAGAATGATAGCTTCTTTATAAAACTTTCGACTACTGAATTTTCATTGGAAGTGAAATTGTTTTAGCGTACATCTGCAGTAGAATTCTGTATGCTAATCGTGCGTGGCCTTAATTTTTCATGATAATGACTACCGCACAACTCGCTCGCACCAAATCTGATAGCTTACTGTCGTAGTCGAGTTTCTTTTGGGAGTGAACTGAGCTGAATAAACGAAAACTACAGCGCAAGCAGAATTACACTGATATTTACCTTATTAATGAACATTACCCATTATGTTCCTGTATAAGAATTCCTTAGCCACCAAGGTCATACCAGGTAAGATCAAAGTACTTGCGTTGATGATTTCGTGAAAGTCTTTAGAGGTACTCATATTAATTGCAAAATACTCAGGCTAAAATTTTTTTCCAGTTTTATAAGCTTTGTTATTCCTCAAAGTTATTGCAAAAAAAACTTGATTGTACAATTGAATAAGTTTCGCAGAAGCTGTTAAGTTTTAAAAGTCCAGCATAACTTTCTATTAAAATGAAAGCGTTGATACATAGACCAGAAGCAAATCCCGTTGCTTTGACAGTTACGTATACGTTCCTGTATTCAATCATCAAGGATTACTTTGAATACTTTCTGCTTTCACCCTCAAATGAGAGCCATAGAAATTACTGTTAAATAATTTTCAAAGTAGTATACCATCATATTTTACTATATCATACTCCTACACATTAGATTGTAACATGTAGTATAAATTCGTAAACGTTCACACCAGAGCATGAGCGATGCCTAGTGATATATGTTGACTCTAATAATATCAATACACAAGCAGGAAACCTGTGCTCGTGCAAAAAATGTGATAATGAGAGCGAAGGATTTGCAAAAAAAATTCAAACATGATGGGCTATTATCGAGTGTCTCGCATCCGCGATAACGCAAAACTCGCTACAAACACTGAATGGTTTACGAGAATCCGAACGATGATATGCAATTTATGATACAAGGCGTTCAATTTTTGTCATTTTTGTGGTCACAGCTTTAGACCTATTCTGAGCTAGAGGCCCTTCATTTGGCATCCAGTAAATGTTACGAATTATAGGTCGTAGTGTCCAAATAACTTTTTACTTAGAATTCATCGGTAGTACTGATACACACGATAACGTTAAAAAGTTTTATAATGAAGTTCTTGAACTTTAGAGTCATTCGCGTTCGCGAACGTTGAACACACCACGTTCGTGAACACATTCAGCTACTCGTCGCAGAAAAAGTCGAATCTGTTTTCTATCACTGCTGAAACCTGAATTGTAAACTTGTTCAGTTAATTTGCCGAGGCCTGCAATTTGAAATAACTTTCAATTAGCACGGCCCGCATCCACACACCAAATTTCGCAGCTAACGAATAATCTCGCTCTGCATTAGCTCTTCCTTCCCAGTATAAATGCTGCGATAAAATAATCCTATTTAATTTTTTAAATGTTACCCGTTAACCACAAAAAGAAAATTAGCGCTTCCAAATATATTGTGAGCCGTGAACTGCTCGATTTAAAAACCTCACACGACGCGGAAAGTTCACGTCGTGTGTTGACATTAAAGTCAACCCCAGGTGAGGTGAGAAGAGCCGACGACACGGTCAAAACTTTAAAACGCAAACTTTCAAAAGTAAAAATATGAGCATTCAACTCACAAACCAATAATTATATATCCTTCTCAAGGTAGAAATTCATCGAGCCAGAGAACATGCAAGACAGCTCAATTCTGTCTTTTTCGGGAGCTACTTCTTCGTTAATGCTCTACAGAATACAAAATGTGAAAGAGTTTTCCAAGTTAGTGCAACGCATGGTTTTCATAGTTTCTCACCTAGATTATTAGGAAGTTTATCGAGCTTCTTTCTATTTTTCTCCCTCAGAAAAGCTGCGGACGCATCCAGCTGTTGACCTCTCGCACGAGTGCTTTTCGCTCCGATCTGAACGATTGATTTATGAATTGACATTTCTTAAATATACTCACCAAGCCAATCTTGAATCACCTTCGTGAAAATTTTAAATGTCAAATCAAATGAAATCCGTCGAAAAATAACAAATGACTGAAAATGCAGATGTTCATCGCGTACATCAATTTTCCAGCTGTACCTCACACCCAGCCATCCAAAGCAGAGAAGCATGAACTTTTCATGAGGAATAGTTTAACTTGAATAAAATATTTTTGATAATGCCTATAGTTCTGCGCAGGAAAGTAAATAGCATGCGCTTTTAGCACTTTTCCTTCATAGTGTTCCAAGAAAAAAGCGAAAGCGAGAAAATGCTTCTAAGTTTTCAATGGAACTGGTACATTAAAGTAGTTTAGGAGTCAATTGATTAATTATTCTAAGCGTTTTAGACCCAGAGGGAAACTTTTTTGAATAATTGCAAAATCTTTCCTGGAAGGAAAACACTTGAAAAATTTTGAGATTTTTTATGCCTCTATTAGGGACTACAAAAATTTATCACCACTTGAGAGGGTACAATTGGTAACTTTCACTTCACAATTCGCTATTTTTATGCCATGAAATATTACTACGAAATGTTCCAAGATCAAACAAAATGAACCAGGATTCTGATCATCTTTTCCGGTCATTTCTACAATTTTGTCCATATATCGCCGAAGCAATTCGCTGCTATTGTTAATCGAATTCGATGGATCGATGAGATCACGAACATCAAGAGTCCGACGATGATACGGAGATTCCTGCGAAAAGAAAAGCCACTGAGAGAAGGAAATTAATTACATGCTAACGAAGCTGCGTTTACTACAATTTCTTCTAATTATTCTTCACAGTCTTTAAGTGATTCTTTTTTTTTTGTTTAATCAATGGAACAATTTCAGTTTCCAGAATATACAACAAAAAATTTCATTCTGACGAAGGCTATTGGGAGCAGAAGTTAGAGCTACGTTGCATTTCAAACAGGCTTCGTTTGATTTTTGCTACAACTGATAGATTTCCGTGGCTCAGTGTTTTAATCGAGAATGTCAATTTCTACCAAGTGCTGACTCACAAAGACATGTGCAGGTAAATATTTTTTGCAGAGTCAGCATATCTTAGAAATTTTTCAGCTCACCCTTCATACGAATTTTTTTTCAAACGGTTCTGTAAGCACCATCGCATACCATATACAAGAATTCGAAATGTCTTTGCCGCGGCGCTCGTAGACGCAGATGTCGACGAAGTCCTTCACACTTCCATGTCAGACTAATTTCAACTACATGGAGGCAGACTATTCGCGAATCTGCATCACCAAAAGGCGTTCCTGAAACTTGATATCTTTCAGACCCCCAAAAACGTCTCTCTTATAGTACGCAACAGCAGTTCAAGGGTAAAATTTCTGAAAAGCATAGTTTTTAAAACCACATAAGCCATAATTACGCTTTGTGGATTGTTACGACGTATCTGAAAAATATTGGGCGTCATCTTGATCAACTGGAAGATCAACTGCACGCAGTATTACAAAAACTTTTCTGACTGGTAACATTACAAATGTATACACGATGCAACGATAGTTCACATTCGTTAAAGCGCAAGTAACGCAAGAAGTTACTGAAAGGCCAAATGAAACAATGACCTTTAACGGTATTGACTATATTGCACTGCAATTTTGACCGTAACGTGTTACTGTTGAAGCATCTGCAATGGATGCTGCATATCGTTAGCTGGCAATGTCGAATGTAAGTGGTTAGCCAGCATCTGACTACACACTTAAACAATACATTGTTCAGTCGAGTTTTCTACAATATCATTTTTCATCCCCTTACGTAATCACGAAACAATGTTGTTAATGCTTTGTTTTCAGCATAGGTAGAAACGAATATCAAGGGCAATCAAAAGCCGAAATAAAAATAAATTTATTATCAGAATTTATCAACAATTTATATATAATTCATAGCTTCGTCAGTTCGAGGAGAATACGTCTGGGGTCATTTCTGAAACAACCAGAGAAAAAAAAATTAGCTTAAGAATAACATGAATACCTAAAACACCTCCTAAACATTTCTTTATTCACCACCAAATTGAACAAATTATAGCAGTACATTTCAAAGATCAGAGCTCAAGTCACTTTGAGAAGCACTATACGCCAGGAGCGGACAACAACGCAAAGAACTTGTCGGGACATGGTAGGTCGCCTCTTGGGTAACATCATTAGAAGACAGCGAAGATGACAATGGAACACCTGGACACTCATGAAACATCTCTTCCGTGGGCAAAAAATTAGGAATGGAATAAAATATAAGTTGTGGACAACTACTCGAAAACAGAGAGAGAGGCAATTCCAGACTTTCTTTTCTGTTGTTCGGCAAGGGTAAAGAGCGGTACAGTGTCGCAGGGAGTAACACGGTAAGATTGTTCAAGCTGGCCATCTCGGAAGTATCGGCATCACACAACGCTGTACACTTGGAAACAGAAACACTCTTGTGCCTACAATAGCATTCATGCGGCTCGGAGAGTGAAGGGAAAACCACTCGGTCAAGGCATGACGGGCAGTACAGGGATTGTGACGTGTTAACGAACAACATGGAATCATCTTCTTGTTTAGAAACACTTAAGGAGAGGGCACACGGGGTCCAAAGAAACTCGCTGTCACTTCGTGAATCATCGGACCAGCAAGCAGAAGCATCAGCAAGATCTGAGCGCGGTGAGTTGGGATTTTCAGGACAAGGAACACTCGACGAGCTAACAGTATCTCGGTCATCGTCTTTGTCTTCGACCCAAGGTTGTTCAGTAGATTTGATGCAGTCAAACGCTACTAGGATGTTAGAGGCAGCATTGCTAGGTAAATAGCATGGTAAGCTCCACCAACGACAGCAAGCCATGCATGAACTTACTCTCGGAGGCCACGAACGGCGTTGAGGAAGCGATAGAGCTTTAGGGTGAGGACTGGAACGCCTGGGTTGATGACGATTGTGGCGGTTGTCTTGCAGAGTCCGACTCCTTCGAAGGCAGAAATTACAACCGGTCGCCTCTTCCTTCGCTTCCTCCGCCAGCTCTAGCTTCCTCTCCTGCTGCCGCCTTTTCAGCTGCCGGACTGAGGTGGTCTTGGACCGCTGGGCCGAATCTGGTTGGCGAGATGAATAGTCAATGTCTTTATAGAACGAGTCAAGATTTAGATCACATTTGACTGTATTTCGACTATGTACAGGATGAGAACGTACTGGATAATAATTCAGAGTGGTGGTTCTCGGAGGCACACACGGAGGAGGAGGCAGAACGCGCGGGATCTCTGGGACCATGCAGCGAGGTGCAGCTTCCTGCTGTCCACCCGACTGCCGACGAAACGACCCCGTTGTAGTAGAAACGGCATCTAAAGATGATTTGCGAATTGGAGGGGGTGGAGCCGACAAGGAACTTACAAGTTGCACTTCTTTCCGTGGTGAGGGTTGTTGAAATAGATTATAATCAGGTACATGACTATCTTCATCAGAGAGTACACAAATGGCAGGGGAGGCGTAGTACTCCCCAGATATTATTGAACTATCGCAGGCATCGCTCTCACTCGAAACAGGGAATGTAGCTGCATCGTCCGCGGCACCAATAGTTTTGGACGTCACCTTGTCGGACTTTGTTTTCCCATATAATATGTCACTGATGATCGAAGCCGGATCAATTGAGGGAGAGTTCGCCTCACCCTGAACACGATTTTCATAATCGGACTCGTTTAATTTACCGCCAAATTTAGGTCCAATGCTTTTCGTCGCTTTCACAAAACTGTTTTTGAAAGACGACACAAATTTCGATTTCTTGTCCGCTTTGGACGAAGGGCGGGTTATCGGAATGGCGAACGAATCGGCAGTATTCTCGGTTGGAGTTTGTATGCTACATGATTCAAGAAAGGGTTCAATGTGTGGAATGTCAGGTTCATCAAATGCCATAGCAATCGACTCCTCTAGTAAGTTTTCATCGTCAGATTCGTCTTCAAAAATGAAGCAAACCCCAGAAGGATTTTCGCCAGCATAAAAATCTGCCAACCCTTCACTATCAACAACAGCTAGTCCATCCTCTGAGCGCCAGTATTGACCTGTCATCTTGAATTCATTTTCTATCAAGCATTCTTCAGACATGTCGCGTTCCTCTATTTTACTGTCAGAAGTGATATCATCGGGAATTTTTTCCGTTTTCGAGCCCGTTTCAGTTATCGACAATATTTTCATGAGGCACTCCGATTTGTATTCCTCAATCAAAGAACGCTTCTTCAAGTCTAACGAAAAACAATTCCTGTCTCCAGGTTTCAGTTTTATTTTCTTTTTAACAAAGAATAAATCATCATCAACAGACGATGACGAAGAAGATCCTGATTCGGAATCTGACTTCAAGTAATCATCAATGTCTTTCTTGGACATAAAACTGAAGTGTTTTGTTTTCTTCATGCAAACTGGTGGGTATTGAGTAGGTAGAGGAGATGACCTCAATTTAGCTTTATCGAGCAAACCAAAATTGGGCATTCTATGAGAAGACTCTCCTTCGAGAGACATTTCAAGGTCCTCTTCTAGTTCATGTTCAAATTGGCGAATTTTTTCTTCGAGACGACGCATATCTTCGTCCATGGCTTCAAAATCTTCATCACTAGCGTAACCAGCACGGTCAACATCGCTTTCCGGGACAGAAGGTACGGGCAATCCTGGCCACTGAGGGACGAGTTCTACATCCTCCTTCAACGGCAACTGCTCTCTATGGGCCACCGGACCTCCTTGTCCCCACCAGGCTTCCGAGCTGAACGAAGAACTCGTCGTGGAATCCTCTTCTCGTCCAGTACGCCGATCCGCCGACGACGCCGAGTTGCCGGGGGATGCTGTGGCTTCTTTCTTCGAGGTTTCTTGAGCAAACGACAGCGAATCATCGTTCGATGCAGAGTCAGGGGACTGTGAAGCTTCAGCGAGATGCGAGCATGACTGATTTTCAGGCATAAAGTCATGAGAAATAGACGGTTTCTCTACGATAGGACACACTCGTGCGAAGTAATCTTTCTTCCATTCAGGTGAATCGAAATCGAATATCTCTATTAACATTTTGTTGGCTATATAAGATGCCCATCTCGTGAGATCATCATTAATTTTTTCCACTTCTTCAATTAACGATACACGAGGTAATTTAAGCTCAGTTCGTACTGTTTTCTGAGTAACAGCATCCGCAACTTCTTTGTCGTTACATGTCACATCACTGTAAGTTACCCTGGTAAAATTAGAAATGTAAGTGGCAGGTGAAGATACTCTAGGGCTGTTGTTAACATCGCCAGTCGAAGGAACCCTCACGTATACAGTGTTAATGAAAGATTTACTTTTCGACTCATCATGAGATTCAGTGGTTAAAATTGGTTTCAAAGCTTCTGGAACCGAATTATTTTCAATTTGTGTTGAATTTTCACTCAGTTCACCCTTACTAGAAGTCAAGCTCACTCTCAAACGATTGTTCGGAGATGTGCTTTTCAATCGTTTAGTCATCGTTTCTCGCTTGACGCGCTTTTGCGTCATAGGGCTGGCTGACTTTGATCGAATCGCACAGGTATCGATGTTTGGTTCTTTGTTAACATATGAAGACTGAGGACTTTTACAGACTTGAGACGGAGAACGAATGACATCCGCAGGAAAGGCGAACGGTCTGGGTTTGGATGGTGAAGCTCCATGCATCCGAGCAATTTTTGCAGCACGATCTGCTAAAGCCTGACCTCTATTGAAATCGGTAGCGCACGTCCTTCGTGGTCGACTGATATGAGCCAGCTGATGTTTATCACAACCCAACACACGAGTTTCAGAGCTATTCGGTTGAATATCACATGTAGGTGTTTGGAGAACTGAGGCAGATGTACATATTGGATTTATATTTATTGTACAAACCGACATTTCAGTTACTTCATTAGAAACGCCGTTATTCGACAAAAACTTATGTTTTTCTTTACCTTCTTCAGTGGTCTGTATGCCTTCGTTATCCTCTATATTCCCTTGAACCATAGGAGTAATACCCATGTTTAATGTAAAATTATTTGTCTGTAAAGAATTTCCATTCATTTCGGTGAGAAAAGTTTCAACCTGAACGTCATTTATAGCTCCTGTACTCGGTAAGGGATCGATGTCTATTGCCAGTCTCTCAGACGACGCAGGAATGTTCAACTCGTTAGGACCAAATCCGTTATCGATGAAAGTAGAAAACTGGGAAACTTCTACTGAAGGTTGATTTTGCACAGACACAGGGAATAAGTCAGCTGTGACATTCGCATCATTGACAACGATTCGATCTACTTCACCCGTTTCATCTGAGGGCAAGTAATCGGGTTCGCCATCAGCAACACATGGCTCTGTGCATGTCTGCTCTTCCAGAAGCAATGGAAGTGTGTCCGGGTCTTCGTCGATAAATGTATTTACAGACTTCTCAAAATATGACTCCACACGATTTGTTGTACCAAAACCATCGCTCCAATTTGAGCTCTTAGGGAGCTGAGTGATGACCTCTGAAGTCCCGAATACGGACAAAGGTACTGAAGTTCCTCCATCGAAGTCGATCTTCGTTTCACTCTCATTATCCAGAATCTGACTACAGTCTGCACTAGGAATCTCCAGGTGCTTAGAGGCTACTGGTAAATTGCAGTAATCTTGTTCTGATGAAGCTTCGTTCTGATGGATATTGGTTGGAATTGAATCCCGAAACCTTGAGCCTATGCATAACAGATCGTCTCGATTACTTTCCGGCAGAACAAAGCTGGTTTGTTCGATTTTTCCTTCTTCTTCCTGGAGCTTTAAGCTAGACTGAACGTCAGTAACGGACGGAAGAGAGGGCTCAAGAATAGAAGCACCAGTAAGTTGTTGGGGCTCAGTAACTGAATCATTCTCAAGTAACTTAAATGAGTCGACTGACTTAGAATCATATGACAAGTCATCGATTAGTTTTCCCAACACAGCCAATTCACTAACATTTTCAGGTTGACTCAAGTCCTGTGTCTCAAAATTCTCAGTAACGATAAAATTATTGTGATGATTATCAGGTTTAGCTCCTTGAATATCCGTTAGATCGCAAGGAGCTGTACATTGTAGATCCGCTGAACTGATATCAATTGTACTTTTTTTTGCTGGGTCACAAACGGCCAAACCGTACTCGTGATCAGTATTTACGCACTCATGCGCATCCATGCTTATTTTTTCACCAACGGAGACCATATTTTGTCCAGCGCCTCTCGCAATCTGAGGAGGTATCATGTTTTTCGATGGAGAATTCATTTCTTCGCTATGTAGTTCAGCAGTTTCTAGCACATCAATACCGACAACAGCCTCATTTTCTTCGAAATATTTTTCAAAAGCCTGTTCACGGATTCCGGCATGATCGAAACCTTTCTGGTCGTCCCCAACTTCAGCTGGAACGCTTACATTCATTTCCTGGTATCCCGTTTGTTCGGTGATACCAGCAATTTCGAGTTCATTTTTTTCGGAGTTGAAACTTGCATTTTTAGGGCATGTATCAGAAACGGTTTCGTGTTCTTCTAAGTTAATAGTACAGCTAAATGCAGACTTTTCTAAATATTTGTTGTGTCGTTCTGGACGTAGATCTAAATTAGGAACCTCGCTAATACATTCACCAATAGAATTTATAGTATTACATAACACACTGTCGGATTCGTCAAAAGTAGGATCAACGGAATTAGGATCATTATTTTTTGTCGACAGTATCGTGTCCAACTGAGGCAGCACATTTTCGTGCTCGGAAGATAAATCAGATAATCCAACCTTCCAAGGCGGTAAGTCTGGAAAGAGAATGGAGTTGGTCTCGGGTCGGTCGTCTTTCTCTGGTTGTCGAGTCTCGTTTCCAGTAGAACTATCGGCGGAAGGCAGAATTCTAACATCGAGAGGCTCTTTTTCGAAGGAAGTGGCTAATTTTGTACCAGCGCAAATAATTTCACAGTCTTTTTCGGTCGGTGATGAGTTGCAACCGTCATCAGGTATAATTAATCCCACTGAAGTTTCAGAAGGTAGAGTTTGCAACAATGCTTGGTGGTCAACATGAGGACCTTGAGGTGTATTTTTGGCATCATGACGGTCGGCAAAGAGAGCTATGGGAGGAGCAGATGAGAGTGAATCACCGGCCCTGGCAGGAGGAGTTGGCGGAGTGCCAGGGGGAGCAGAGCAGTCGCGATCAACTAGCCTTCGTTGAGGAGACGAAGAAGGGGACCCTCCCGCTGATAAAAGAGGGCTTGCCGGAGGCGATGTAAATCTCATTGTACCACTCCTACGCATCGTGCAAAATAGGTTGCCGCTGGTAGTTAGAGGGCGATTACCCAGTGGAATGCCACACAGGCGTATTGTTTGCGACGTGTCACTATCAGAGTGACCTTCAGGAGCAGTGGAGTCATGTTTTGAGGCTGGATCACGGTACATGAGAACATCACACACATCAGACTTTCTATTAGCAGTTTCTACTTTTGATGCAGATAACCGTCTTGGACGGAATGGTACATATTTGTCATCCGTTTTGCTTTTCTCAATGAAATAGGGCAGTAGCTTACGAACATTTTCTTGTTCATTTTTCATTAACTTGAATGCATAAAGCCTGCTAGTCCGTTCCAGACCCATGGGAGGTAGAACATTACTGCTGTATGATTCAGATGCCGATCTCTGAAGATGAGCCATTTCATTAAAATGCAATAGTTTCCTTACGTAATTAACACAATCAGAAACTAATTCTAGCGTCCATGACTCCGTGCAAGGCAGGGGACACTCTTGCACCACAGGAAAATGGAGCTCATTGCCTAAGTCAGTAAGAACTTTCAAGCATCCAGTCACTTGGTCATGGGAACGAGCACTGTAGCCGGCACCTGCACAACTGCTACCCTCGATCAAGTCACAGATTTTACTGACCTGCAGAGGCGGCAATGTGCCAGCAACTAATAACGTCACTCGCCACCTTGTAACGCGTTCATGCGCGTCTCCTCGTCGCACACACATGGGCCAACGCTTACATGCAGAGGCCAATCCTGACCTCGAGATGCCATCAACACTTTTCTGATCACTATCAGGACACAAAATAAAATCACCAACACATCGGCCACAACTAGACGAACCTTGCTGGCAACAATGGCTCAATAGACATCTTGAGTACCTTCTATGGAAATATTCACAATCCATTGATATTTCCGCCGATACTGAAGACTGGAAAGATTTTTGCACATCAGAGCCTCCTTTGGCAAAATTAAATGTTTTCACTCCAGGAAAACCGATGAAACGACACGAGTGATAACCGAAATATTCATCCACGGTTTCCGAGTCAGATACTGCCGAGTGCCAACAAAGTACATCGGATTGAAAACGACGGCGATATGGATGATATCTTTCACATCGAGTGGCACTGTTGAAGGTTTGGTGGCATCTATGACCGTCGTCACATTGCAGGGGTACAATGCCCGAGGTATGGTGCAGATCATTATTGTGGCGCCCAGCGACTTCAACTTGTCCGTCACTAAGATGCAAGGAATCATTGAAATTCACATTTTCGACAACAGCTTCATCACAAAATGATCTTGAAACTTCTGTCCGGGCATGTGGAGCGCTTATCAGAGGCAGGGGTTGAAATGAAACTTTCCGGAGATCCCTCACTTTTTCATTGTTGGAAGCTGACACATTCTCCCGCGTCGGACTAACACTGGAAGGCGGCCCACATGCAGAAATCTTGGAACGATGCAACTTTGTACGGAGTTTGTTTCTTGGTAGACGATAGGTTCGAGACAGCGGCTGGTCCATGGTGCCGGAGGAGACGTCAGGAGACCATCAGAGAAGGAGGGGAGTTTTTAGACACGTGGTCACTCGGGCGTGGTTGAGACCTAACTATGGTGTCGATCTCTGAGACTGTATCATCCCCACGCATTCCTTTGGTGTCTCTCTCCCCTTTAGAAGATTGCACAGCTCCGCCCCACCGAACCCAGCTTCTCTCCCGTACGATAACACGCACCCGTTGTGTCTTTCGTAAACATTTTCAGACCTCCTGTAAACACAAGGCGAAGAAAAGATGCCCCTAGCTCCGAACTAGGACAATGACCACAAACTTGAGCTAGTAGGAACCACGCAGAAAAGCGCGCTTAGAAAATCTCTAAGAACTCTATTGAATAAGACGATGATATTGATCCAAACCGACTCGCTTACAAATAGGGCAGTTTTTACGAAACTCGGGCACTGGAAACCAAAAACTCCTGGTCGTTCAAGGCTGACTATGGGTCATAACACTAGATATATTAAATGGTTTGTGATTCAGAACACGCGATTGCTGAGCTTTTGGAAACAACGTTTGTTATTTACGACAAAATTAGAGTAGGAAAATTGAACAGTACAACAAATCAAAAAATTTTGAAACAGGTAGCTCTAATATTTTATAACATGTAAAAAATCACTGAAAAAGAGCCGAATTTGCAAATTAGCTTAGATCTTTCGCGTCGGCTCTTACGACATAAGATGAGTCGTGGATCTTATGTACAACAGGTCATAATTGCAGCACTTAAAATTTTGTTTCTTCTTCCTTTGATTTCACACTATAGTCACACGTGAAAGTTAATCGTTGCGTAATTTGAAAAAAAAGTTTTAAAATAGACCAACATTCACAACTTCCAGGAAACATTCAGTGCGTTGTCTCATTCGATGACATAAGACGGTACACTTATCAGAGATTCCACGTTTGCACTTGGGTGACAATTCTCATCAGGTACTTTCAGTCAATGTCACACTGAGTGTATCGAGACATCATACAGTCCACCGCAACATGACTGCTCGCACAAATACACAAGAAAAATAGAGCAGCCTTTGTTGCTTCACGCAAATACAGCTATACTAGCTAACTTGGAGTACCATTCAGGAAGACTACTGAAGGAGCGTCTCGCGTGCAGGTAACAGGAGAGTCTCCAGCAGTAATGGTCGGAGAGTAGTCATCGCGCAAGAAGACATCGCACCTGAACTTCGACCGTCCCACACACACACCTGCGCAGCCTCACCTCGTGATCATGTTCTAAAATTGCCACCACCCTTGTACAAACGCGGTTTTTTTAGCCAATCCTCATGCCAGCGCCCCATCGCTTCAAACCCTCACACGCTGGTACTACAATGCTGCTCACACTTTACACATCAATATCTCAAAATTGTTACACCTTTCATATGAAATGACGTTCTGCTGCAATGATTACCTCTATTTCATTGGATAGATTGTCCCTAAAGAAAACTCTTACCTTAAATCTTCTATTTTAAGTTTCAACAAACCAATATCCGAACGGTTAATGTTTCACTCGAAACAAAGCCTACTTAATTAATGCTATAATTAGAAAAAAATTCTGTACCAATATTTCATTCCGTGAATATCACACAGCACACTCCTGGTATGTTCGCTAGTTTTCGATTCCAAGTATGTTTTCAGATGAAAGTTTTATTGAACTCACTAAATCAGCTCTAACCAAAATTTAACCAGTCGATGATTCAGAAGAATGGCAATAATATTTGCAATATTGATTTTTTAATTAGCCATTGAATTTCATGAAAAGTGTCATCAATTCTAAAAATATCTGATGAATAAGGTTACGTTGGAGTCCCTTAGATAATTTCACTATTAGAGTATTTGCGAAGATATGACTTAAAAGTTATTTTAAAAAACTATACGGTCTCTTTAAAAACTAAACGTTTTGACTACATCCGAAGCCATTATCAACAGCTGAAAAAACGGCATAAAACGAAATCAGCATAATTTCGTTTCGAGTCTTTTTTTTCCAACTGTTGAAAATGGATTAAGTTGCAGCAGAAACTTGCAGTTTAATAAAATGGCCGGGTAGTAATAAAAAATGTCTTTAATATGGTCGCTATCATTCTAGTAGAGAAAATATCTGATGTACTCACGTGAACCTGATTATATTTATCGATGGACATCAAACTTCGCACCTTTATATCGCTTTGCTGCCTTGTGTGCGGGACAACACCTCTAATAAAAGCAGCCGTTCACGAAAAGAGTTAAACATAAAATGAAGTTTCTCAGTTTTATAGCGTCTGAGGTCTCGCTGTTATTTGTAAGGTTTCTACTTTCACGCTGCTACGGAGTTAAGCAAATACAACTCAAAACTAGGCCACACAAGTGAGAGGCGAACCAACAAACGCTCGTCGATGCGAGTTGCGGGCAGGCTTCTTTTGCCTCTTGGCCACCCCAAGAACAACTTATAGAAACATTGTTCCTGAACTCTTTCGTTTCTTGGCCACCCCAAGAACAACTTATAGAAACATTGTTCCTGAACTCTTCTGTTTCTTGGCCACCCCAAGAACAACTTGTAGAAACATTGTTCCTGAACTCTTTTGTCTCTTTGCCACCCCAAGAACAACTTATAGAAACATTGTGCCTGAACTCTTTTGTTTCTTGGCCACCCAGTGGACACAATAAAGGAACATTCTTTCTGAACTTTGATTAAATTATTAGTTAATTTGAAGCTTTCTATAGACATGATATGTGATCCAAAGAGAGCAAAAAGAAGGGACTATTTACTATGGACTCTAGAAAACGGGGAATCTCAGCTCAGGGTATTTCCCCCACAGGATCCCCTATATGTACAGAGAAACAGCAATTTAAAAGTGAGGAAGTAAAGATAAATAAGTGAAAGCGAAAAAGCTGTGAAAACTGAATGAAGCAATGTAGGTATGAAAGATAAAGTCCCAAAGGTCTATCTTTATTATTTCTTGGCCATACAACGGACAATTCATACGAACACATTTCTCAAACTTTTTGCCTACCAATAGCATGCACTGATGCCGCAAGAGTTTAAGAGTTAAAAAGTAACAAGCAATCATTTAGAATGTGCCCATCTAAAAAATGAACTTCTTCCAAAAATAGAGCACGAATTTTTCAACATATAAACTTCATTTAAACATCAAAGGTATCGATACTAATGCATTGAATCAAGGAAAAGCTCAGTGCAATTATTTTTATGGAGCATTTAACCGCTAAAGCTCAATAAAGACCATCTAGAAAGAAAAGCTCAACGCAGCGAGCGGTGCACCGCAAAGTTCACAGTCTCGATTGGCGTGCAGAATGCCGGTATAATAAGCAACTTAAGAAGTGCTACGAAAAAAATCCGAAAAGATAAGGGTGGGTACGTATTAAAAAATGTTCATGCAAGAGGTCTCCACAGTGGACTTACTTTCGAAAAAATAAGTATTCCCAAAGATAATAACTCCACCTATTTCCGCGACTGAAATCACAGTAGGTCGTTGTAGAAGTAAGGTTGATTTTGCAATGAATTGCTGTGGATGTCGTTAAAGAATCTAAGTTCTTTAATATCTTGTGAATTCTTCAGAAATCGTAGCTCAGCCCCTGTCACACTCACGAGACTCGTGAGCCCCTGAGATGCGTACAGGCGAACATCCCTCTTTAGAGAACCGTTCCTTGAGGAGCAGAGATAACGAAAAGCGAGCGAGACGACACAGTCACACGGGGTAAAAGCGAGAGGGCGCGAGACGGTAAGTGGAGGGCGGGCATACAGTCCCATGATGTCACGTTCACTCGCGGCCAGCACTCACGCGCGGCGTGGTGGCTCCCCGAGGGTAACGGATGAATATTGCGCGCACATACGCTAACGACAACTAAAACAAATATCAAACAACACTTGACGCCGCAGGTGAGACAAGCAGTGATCAAATAGATAGGTGTTGGAAAGATTTACGCACAAAAATAATATAGAGGCGGCTCTATGAAAAGGAGAGAGGGAAAGATGGCATCAGAACGGTTGCAGTTGCCAAGTGAAAGGCCGGGAATAGCTCCGGTGTGCTGAGGCAGGATACAGACACTCGACTCTCACAGCTATGCCATAAGTCGAGGCTCGTCGAGTGCGACTGTGATCGAGGAGCGACTTGAGCCCTGAAATGTGGTACACAAGTGACAACTTGAAGAGTCATGCCAACTGCCTCGCATGGCTAGCGTATCTCTCCCATTCTGCAGCACGGCATAGGAACCGTGAAATAAAAAGCAAGTATTCGGTGGTATATCTTCTCCCTTTACCGAATTAAATCATTTTGATACACTTCACAAAATGACATTGAACATTATTGAAATATAGTAGCGTTTTTGCTTTTGTCTGGGCGACAGACGAGTTCAAAATTCGAACTGCGGATCTCCACGCTCTCTTATCTTCGGCACGACTAAAAGCATGACTTGTATGAGAAAATATGAATATGTTGACTCGAATAACAGTTAAAAAAATAAATATACAGAACTTGCTAAACCCGTGAACAACGCAAAATGAAAAAAGAAATAAACTCGTGCACTAAAATTGAAGATTCAAAACGGCACCGATAGAAAACTTGCGTTTGATGCTTCCTACGCCAAGATGTGCATTTAGTAACTAGCAAACTCCGTAATTCGGTTAGGGCAGAAAGAATATTATTTTGCATGCCTATGGCGATAGGAATATTCATGACTGAGATGAACGAGTGAGTGGGACTGTAACCCGAGGCACGAAAGTATCGAAGAGGAAGCCAGAACGTCGGTCGTTCGAGTCTGAGATTTGCATGAGGCGGTGTAATTTGCACTGATGGTAATACCACGCGCACCACGAGCCCTCCGGACAATGGAGGAAGGAGCTCCTTTAGACCTGCTCGCAGAGGGACCGCACAGACGCCCAGCTGAGCAAATACCGCCTCGGCTCTCTTCCTCACTATTATTCGCGCATCTCTTCAGGCAACTAACGAAGAAAAGACGCACGCTAGCACATCAATGAAAAACTATGAAGGATGCTTCCATTTTGCAGACAAGCACTCGTAATGAAGGGAGGCATAAGGTTCAATAGATTCTGATGGCCGGATGGGCACGTCAATCCCTAAGCCGGATAATTCTTTGTGTCGCCCTGATAAACCTGCAAGCAAACATGGTAGGCGTGAGAACGCGCAAGTCCTAGTGTTTGCGAGAGTCTTCGTCGAATCATTTCGAAGGAATAGAAGAGACTATACAATCAAAGGAAAAATATTTATGAATGCGAATCGTAACTCCGAGTTTTTAATCCGCTTTTGATAAGATCTTTTGGGCGAAGATGCAAATACACTAGGACTATTAGAAAAAGCTACAATCCGTCTCGAAACATATTGACACTCATTTCTTACAACCATCACGGAAATAAAAAACACTAATTCCTCAACCAAAAATTAAAAAGAAGTTTTTACATGGTTTTAGTTCATATTCAATACATGTGAACGAAAATGAAGAGAATAAAATTTAACCCACAACATAACCTTGTAAAAAGTGGTGCAGGCTCTCGCACGAGTTGCTAGGAAACACTACAGAGGAGTGATAATTCGCGCGCGAGACGAGCCGACCAAGACACAGGCACCGTCAGCACACCCTCTCGCATGGCGCTCAAAAATTCGCATCTCCGTCGTAGAGCGGCCGGTCCAAGTTACCTTAGTGCTAGTCTCATCCCGCGCTCCCCGTTGGAAAAATGGGATGCCGCAAAATATGGAGATTAAAAAATTAATTTACAAATCAGCATTGCAATACTACAAATAAAGACAGAGCACTGAAAATTCAAGTACTCACTGATATCAACAGACCACGATATTTCGGTAAATAACTTGCAATAAAATGTGTTGTTCACTGACAAAAAGAATGTCAGTTATATATCTAGCACCACGTCAAATACTTTACCCTATTAACATTCAAAACCAAATGTTTAAAATACTTTCGCAGTTAAATTTCTACAACCCCATGGAATGTCGTCAGGTTTAATTAATTTTTATTTATAGATGATAACTGTGCAGAAAATTTATCCACTTTCGAAAAATACGCAACCTGTCGCGCTAGGGTAGAGAAACTCTTCGCAATCGACATGAAAGCAGCGTAAAGAAAAAGATCATATATTAGAATAAATCGAAGCGCAAACACAGCCTCTATTTCAAAGGAACAAGAAATTTGCTTATGTCAGTTAAACAATAAAATTGCGTTCGAAAATTGAAGTAAACGACTACCAAACTTGTGAATTTAGGAAGAAAGAAGTTATATGTAGCCCACTACACCAAGCAAAGCATTACCGCAGATGGTGCAACGCAGCAAGAGAATTTCACACGCACGACTCAAAACGCAAGGGTCAATACGAAAAATTTCACACGCCCGACTCAAAACGCAAGGGTCAATACGAAAAAGAACACCAGGTCACACGTCGCTCGGTTCGTCATTGCAATGAAGGTGTGTATCTGCAGGAATAATTTGTCCTGTCGAGAAATCTACAACTGCTAATTCATGAATCATTTAACAACTCACACTAACCAAAATGAGCCATGAACTGGTCATGAAACACTGCACGAATAATCACTAACTACATGAATTTAGTCACTAAATATAAGAATGACCGAATCCATGCATGAATAATCCCCGTATCTTAAAGATTTTCCTATGGCTGTATTCAAAACCTGTCAGGTACGGACCCAGTATCCCTGTAAAGTCATGCCATTTATGTTTAAGAACTTCGTTTATAAATACGAATCTTGCTCTAAAATGCATTTGCAATGAGAAATACGAAGCCAAATATAATCACAAATCAGTGTACTATTAGGAAAACCTGCTTATACCAGCTAGAGAAAACTTAATTTTCTCTTAGCACATACGCAGCAACTTTGACGAGTTCGTTTAAAATAAAGAAAAATACTCAAAAGAGTTGCAAAAATATTTGCCTTTGAACTTTCCACACTTGCCTAGTTCCTACGCGCCAAAATCGTGCGACACAACTTTGTGAAACTAATGTGACAACGGCTGTAGATTTTGATCTCGTTTCACTGCGACCGATAAAATTCACACTCCATAGAAGCTTGTTTATTTACTGGTTACATGTTAGACAAATCTGAAAATGCTTGTTTATCAGTTTCGAGGTTCTTCTTTATATTAAACTTCACACTATCTTTCTCGACCCTGTGCCCTGAAGTTATAATGCACGAACGGAAATGCAGTGTTCTTATAAATGCAGCTTCAATCCGATGGGGGAGGACTCACAGCGAGACACGATGCAGTCACCTCACATTACCTCGATTTTATAACGTACAATTACGATGTGCGCTGTCGGGTAATGAACTCCAGAACAACATTGCACGGACCGCATTCTAACGTCGACTTGCGTTGCGTATAACTAACAATATGCCGAAATATGCTGATCAAATTACTAAACTTCGTTTTGAAAATTATGCATTTCATCAGTGTTCTGGATACATGTGTGAATACGATTGTAAATTATGAAATGAAATTTAACACAACAAAAATACAAAAGCAATAAGCTATTCAGCGAATTGCGAATGATTACTACAATTGTGAATTGATTGTCGTTGCATGTTGTTGTAGTAGTAGTGACAGCAGCGCTTCAGAAACTCAAGTCTATTTCGCACCGAAAGAGTNACCTACCTCTATTGCCTATGGCCTATCCTATGCCCCCTGAGGGGGTGAATTGATTGCGAATGATTACTACAAACTCGTGCATTAAAGGCTGAACACGCACAAATAAAGAGTATGCCATTTCCAAAGCTAAACACTTCAATTCATCCGCTACAACTATGGTCAAAGACGCATAGAATGAACGTATTCTACTTTTAAAGTATAATCCTACATTCATTGGATTTACAAATAATAAACAAAACCCGCAAAAATGAAGTTATTCCACTTTTAGAGCTTAACTAATGCTTCACTTGAATCACCACCACTGAGCACGACAAAATGGCCTCAGAGCTCGAGCACTAACTCAGGGCCTCAGAGCTCGAGCACTAACTCAGGGCCTCAGAGCTCGCCACGCCGTCACAATTGTGACGTGGCCCTACAGGCCGCAGGGCCACGCGCCTGCCCGCTGACCATTACGCGTACTCAGCTGGAAGCGAAAAAAAATGCTCATAAGAATGGAAAAGTACAGGAAACAAGAGAACGTCGTTATAAACCGGATAGACTACTTTTCGATCCCAACGAAGTAAGATGAATTAAATTTCATCATCTCTCAGTAAATTGAAGTAAGTACGTTAGTAGAGCATTCAGGTAGGGCACTTTCATGAATGAGAAGCTTGAGTAACATTTCCCAGAACCTTATTTTTAAGTTCCTAGCAAGAAGTAGGTTCGTTCAGTGCAACTGTTATCCTCTCAAAGAATCGAAGCTACTTCGGAACATGTTTTCACACTAGGCAGATTTGATCAAGACGCACACTGCTCAAACGTAATATCTCCATATTAATATGACGTCATTCAGTGTTAATTAAGAAGATATAGTGAAACTTTATGCTGATCGTTACGCGTCCATTCAAAATTATAAAAAACGACAAGTGAGGGTTATTCATGAAAGATGCTTAAGCTTCTTCTTTTTCTATAGCGTATATCGGTAATATTGAAAATCAAATATCGGCAATACATGCGTGCTTGACCGAGCATATTGGCCAAACGAAGCTATCGCAGGAATCACTGAGTTCATGCAAGAATTCATTGTTCATACAAATCATTACAGCAGCTGACCGTAAAATTATTTCTAAAATTTTATAAATAAACGCTTCAGACATAACAGAAAAAAAAAACATTTTGCACGTAGGTTATTTTCCAGACAGTAAAGATCATTACTTCGAAAAAACGCGTGAAAACATGAGTGATAAAAGTTTCGCCGGTAATCATGCTATTGGTAATTGAACACTCAGAATCACAGGGGAAAAAGTCGGTAAAAACTTGAAGATTTGTCAGGATTCCTGATCTATTGGAGGCTTTCAAGAAGGGCAGTTGAGAGGTGCAGTATCGGGGAGGCTGCACGCAGGAACAGGTTTGCAAGCCCAGACAAAGAGGCACCAAAAGCAGCGCAGGCGGCAGCACCTGCACGAGATGGGATCACCCTAAACCAACACGCGAGCGCCTCGCACACAGCCGTCGTAACTCACAAGCGACCCTTCAAAAAACTCAGTGCTTCAAAACTGAGGCTTCGGTTAGGCAACATGACTATCTCTTGAACATGGAGGTGAAAGGACCCAATAATTAAGCTGGAGGGTATGTGCAATTCTATAGAGATGCGTAAGGATTTCACAGTTCAATGACACTGCGGTTGGTAAAACCTATGTGCTTACTGAAGAATGGTAGTAAAAATGCTTAGCTCAGTAACCTTCGAACTACAAATTATCTAAATCCTGTGTACTTACTGAAGAAAGATAGGAAAAATACCTTGCTCAGTAACCTACGAATTATAAAGTATGTAAATCCTGTGTACTTACTGCAGAATGCTAGTAAAAATACCTTGCTCAGTAACCTTTGAACTACGAATTATCTCAATTTCAGACTTGAAGATAATAAAAGCGAGCACTCCCATGAATAAGTAGGAATAAAATTACGCAATTCTTTCGCAAACGTGTACATACTTCGACGACTAGTCAACACAAGTTATGAAATACCTTCAGACTTTTTGAAATCGAACTAAAAGCAGTTCTTGAGACTTCAACCGCAATGTGCGCCATACATGGTACACGCAGACCATTTTAATTTGACCCACAAATATACGAGTACACATTTCCAAATTTTCAATGGAACTTTTGTTTATTAGTTGAATATGAGTTTAGATCAGAAGGAAATTAGTTGCGTAACTTAATTTGTCAAAACAAAAATATTTTTTTCGCCTTCAAATCGAAAATATTTGTCTTAACTGCAGCTCAGTCAATAGCAGCAGCAACACATCGCCGGTGTGAAATTCTTGCGCTCCAGAGAATCTCTGCCTGAGTGCTTAACTGCACATACGCACACACGAGATTTTAACAAGATCACCTAACGACGTACTTATCAGAAGATGTAACAAGCCGCAGACCGTGAGGCGGCCGCAAGGATAAGACGAGGGGGAATACAGACTGCCAGGGGAGTTGACCGGTCACAAGGAGTGGCATTCCGGCTCGGTAAGTCCAGCCCACACACGGCCAGACCTGCATTTCAAAATGGTAACGTAGGAAACTCCTGATGGCTAAGCATGATAAACGACGGCAGTTCATATGTTATCTAGTAAGAAATTCGATCATGTTATACGTTTACATTGTAGGCTAACGAAGTCGGGATCTTCTGAGGATAAATTGTTAAACAATTTTGATTAGATAACGACGAGTGCAGAGATCATGTGATGAGTTGAGAGCATAACGTGAAGAGGATATTTTTATTTCCTTTATCCAAGAAGTATTTACTAATTATAGGTCATCAACTCATTCCACATTTAAAAAAAAAATCGTATTAGATAACCGGTTTGAAATTTTCAATTCTATCAAGTATAACCGAAAAATAATTCAAAGTTCGAGAAGAATCCATTTTTTTAATTAATAATAATCAAGCAAAAAACCTCGCCTAAAAACAATTGTGTTCCTACAACACTAAGTGTGAGTATACAAACACAATTACGTGAATATTTCAAGAAACAATGAAAACCTTTCGATGTCCCTGAAGGCCTGGCCTAAATAAAATGTCAAAATCGAGATGTAACTTCACGAATTATTAGCGAACACCCAAGAACATACGTATTCATGGCAACTGTTTCGTCCGTAATGGACCCTCCACCGTCCCTTGGTATAGCCTAGGGGTCAGGAAAGAGCGAGTGCGGTCGAGCACACAACTCAGAAGTTCCAGCTCCACGTGCGTGCGTTACAACATAGAACTGCGCGAACGTTGAGTTTTCCGCACGGGTCGAGACCAAACGAATTAGCTCGAAACAGCTGATAATTTATTTACACCGTCTGCGTAATCGACAGTGACCGTGTGAATGTAACAATCGCGGCCACGAGATATCTCGGGTGGTTCGTTAAGGGGTTAACGCAATCAAAAGCCAGACATTCAATTGAAACGCCTCTCATGCACCATATATTGCTCTCTAACAACGAATATCTTACACACACGCATGTAAAATGTCAATTCTCTATTAGACTTCTTCAATCAAATCTTCAGGGCATGAAAATATAAACGTTATTTTAAAGTAAAGTCATATGTCAATAAATAGGATTCACTTTACATGTATGCGACATAAGTACGTAAGCCATGCACTTCATTCGCCAAACAAACTATAAAACAGCCGAATAACTCAGCACCGCACGTGCACACAACACGTACTTGAAAGTACACAACAAGTAATTAGAAGTTCGTCAACGACTCGAGGTGCAGCAAGCAAAGAGCGCGGCCGTTTCTCCCCCGCTCGACAAAATCTGAACAAGAACACACTCAGAGCAGATTTTAAACACGTCAAGTACAATCTTACACGAGTACTGGGATTCATTAAAGCAGCGTGAAAAGTTCTCCAGCGGGAAAGCACAAGTGCTTAGGATACGGGCATGGGCCCGACCCCTTAGCTCGACCAACACCAGTAATATGCAACACAGGTACCGACCGCGTGGCCTCGACGTTAAATCACGAATGCACTTAGGCGACGAAGCTTTATACGTGCAATTTTGGACCACTGAGGTTCTCGCTATCTTGATTCAATCAGCGTAGCAAACAGCCCAGAGTGTATGCACAAGGAGAGGCTCCACCGGGCAGCAAAGGTTCTGAGCACGTAACTGCCCGAGCTGCAGACGGAAATGCAAGGACAAAACCATAAAGAACCGGATTGGGCCAGAAATATGCGCGCGGCTCATTTGGCGAGCTTTAAAAGTTGAATGTTGCATAGCCCGATCAGTAGATGAGGAGCGCCGGGCCTCACCAGATTTATGTTATAATTCGAGCGATACAAAGGAGGACAAAAAGTCGATGAAGCAGAAGTGGCCAGGTGTTCCAGTTCAGTATCGATAAGGTAAGATGCAGCGCAACAATTTCGCAAGTTCGTCCATCAAATGGACTATATCGGACACCAAGGCTGGCCCTTGTAGCGGAGTAATAAACTTTATTTATGTTAAGTTGGGCGATAAGAAGCACAAAGCTCGGAGATGCGAAGCAAGAGTCGCCACGGTGTCTGAAGGGATGCAGCAAGGTACGCTTGCCGCATTCCATACAAAACCCTTCGAGCACGTAACGTCAGCTGCTTTTTCTTAATAAATTCACCAGCTGGATCGCAGTGGGTGGCAGCGTTCATTGAAGGCAAGACTGCTCGAGGGACTGCAGAATATTCTTGGTTTCACGATCAGAAACTTGGTTCGTAGAGCAAAATAAAGTTACAACAAACCATGACCAAATAACATCAAGCTAATCTCCAAGGGGTGTAAAAATAATAAAGCTGATAGCTATTTAAACCCAGTCTCAACATAAAATTATATCGTGATGCAGTGTCGTCGGTCTCCCAATTACAATATGAAAATTGACTGAGATCTCGACCAAGAAGCAGAGACTAAATCACAGCAGTACATAAATGCCCGCATCTGCGACCAATGAACTGTCGTTAGAGAAGTCGCACTGCCCGCACAATAGCCTGTAACTAACGCGCTCTCGACTACAAACACTAAGTTATCACCCACGTAGAACACACTCGGCGGTGTCATTGCGCCCACTCTCTTCAATAACACTCGACTAAAAAGGCATTCTTCTCAAGAGACGTAACTGCAGGCGTGACCAGAATATATTTCGGAAGAAATTAACTTCACATTGGCCAAAAACAAATATTTCAATGAAAACCTACCATGTAGACATTGTATGACACAAGGCGTAGACTATATTTGTTCGAAACCAGAAGTACGGTTGATTTCGATGAATGAATGGTATTGTTAAAGTCGTTATGAGCATATATATTTTTAAGCCCTCACTTCACATGTAGTGAACACAAAAATTGCGAAAATCGATTCAGACGCTTCCAGGAGCAGCTACCTCTTACAAATTTATTCGAGATTGAGAGGTGTAGCAATAAACTTGCACTGGTGACGTTATATCAGCAGTGACTAAAAAAATCGTATGTAGTTGCCTTTAAATATTATGATACTCAAAATCATTTTTGTTTCCTCCCTGGTGGTTGAAGTGGAAGAAGCTTAGGCAATGAAACCATAACTGAACGGTTAATTTTGTCCAGTTAGTTAAAAGCGTTGTTTTCTGGTGGGAGCACCCTTAGAGTTCAATTGATGAGCGAGCTGGTCGAAGAGGGGCAATCGTTTCAAAAGCCAACCCTCCACCACATAAATGTACGTAAGAGTTTAACCACGAAACCCACATGGACATCAGAACTGGGTGAAGAATTTGGGAGCAAAAAAGACTCACGCAGGCCAGTTGTATGGGACGATGACCTCCACGACGGTAATTGAGAAATTCTTACCTTGATGTAAAATGGACACTTGTGCAAAATCCCCCAGAGATGTCGCATAAGCAGTAAAATAAAAAATTATTTTTTTCAGATCAAAATAACAAACGAACATCATCAAATGGGGTGATATTTCTCAACAATCCCAGAAACAAATACGCCAGAACACAAAATAAAAACTAGGTCACACAATTTATACGTATGGGCTGATAAAGCTAATTTATAAACGCTGAAAATTTGCACAACGCCCCAAAAGTTAAACCCCATAAGAGATGGTACTTCTAATCAAATTTAATTTTTGTCTTAAAAAAAATATTGCTTAACCGGTTCTCTCATATTTATTGAACTCATATCAGTAAATGGTTTTATATTGTTTCCAAGTAATCGAAAAAATTATAAGAGGGCAAAGAAATTGAAACTAACATCTTGAAAATTAGCAGAAATGATGACAACGTACAATCTTGTTCGTAAAAACACTGCGAAACAATAAAGCAGGTCGTTTTTGCTATGAACACACAAGGGCCCACCATTAGGCTCTATAGTGGATAGGGATTCTCATCGCACTTGCATCGATGGTAAGGAAGCAAAATTAAATAGTCCTCAAGTCTTGGTCTGTAAGTGACGGTTTGATGATACCCATCAAAATGGATTACTGCGGCAGCAAGACACAAGAACTCCTGGGCAGTGCACTGCACTTCTCAGCAGTACAGGTACGCTACAGTTTGCCACTGCAATTATGCCGATTAGCAATTGAGCACTTGACTACCAAAGTGCACCCAGCGTTTTAAGCGGGGCTAATTGTACCCAAACAAGCATGGGACCACACACTGGCTGGACACTCGTAAAAGTCAAAACGCACGGCACTCGGCGAAGGCGATGGGTAACTTTTGACGTGCTGTGTCTATCCAGGGGCTGCAGCATGTGCGATCCAAGAAGGATGGTCAAGTCGTGGATGGCGCAGCAATATTCAGTAGCATAGCAGCCGTCCCACGGTCACAGGCTCGGCTAACCGATCTACTTACTGAGAGGCCACCGTCAGGGAGTACACGATGCACTCCGTGGGAGAAACTGACCCGAGAATCTTCGCAAGTCTCAATATTGCGGCGTCTATGGGCTTTCAAGCTTCCAGGTATTCAAATTCGATTTACCTACAAATAATACCAATCGCTGCATCTATAGATATTTGGAAATGAACAATGCAATCAACATAAGGGTCGCTAAATTAAAGCAAAAAGGAAATTTACAAACTTAAGAGAAGGAACTCGGACTTAAACTAATTTAGTGAGAGAAAAATCCTTCATACTCGCAAGCAATTCAACAGCGACTTGTGATGAGAAAATATAGGTAGGTAATATCATCAATTACACAAACATAACTTGATCAAAATTTTGTCAAACGACATGTTACAAACGACATGAGACAAATATAATTTAATTAAGAATATAACACTTTTGGGAAGAGGAATAAGGCCAGAAAATTAGAAGCGCGCATAACAATTTAAATATTTGACGAAAAGCAACTTCAGAAA
>VOMN01010300.1:0-15391 GCA_014899125.1 Orchestia grillus
ATCCGTTGACCGTCAATGAATATTCAGTTTTAAACTCGGGTGTTTTCAATACATGCACCTCAGGCTCACAACCTCATGCCTTGTTCACAGCTTGGGGGCCAGAGGGCAGAGGACACAGAGTTGTCTTCTATCGCGTGGGAAGCTGAAACCATCTCCTGAGCACTCTGTACTCGTTACGTAACTGAGTGGAAAATGGTTCATTATTTAGAGTTATTCTTTGTAGAAGTTGATGCTGTTGTTTAATGCGATGGAACCATTATTAATGATCTGTTCTTGCGACATTTTAAATTACTTTTAAAATCCCCCTCGGGACTAAGTACCCTCTGCCTGTCTGAGTTAATGCTGATTGATGCACCCTATTCACTCGCCTGGACTCGTTTTTTAAAGTAAAGTTGCAGCATACTTCCCAGACATGCACATTCAATATAAGGGAACTTTATTGAGTAAATAATTTCGCTTCACTCGATGTCAGTGCGAGTGAAAAACAGTTCTGTACTCTCTTACAACAGTTTCCAACTCTAATACATAAATGACTGAGTGCAGAAAGTTATGCATTTGAAAGACTAGAAGACGTAAAGTATACCGGCCGTTACAATAGTATAAACAAGAAATCGTTGCATTAACTTATACAAACTTTTTAAGTCCCCTGCTCTTCTGACTACGCAGCGGAAGTTAGTTTAATTAGTGCTTGACTTACGTTTTAAAACTTGATCGGTTTTTATTTACCGCCTGCAGCAAAAATCTCAATGTATTTTGTCTAAATTTCCTGTCCAGCGATGCGAAGCCAGCAGGGGAAATTGAACTCACATTCAAATTACCTCGTCCAGCTTTTTGCTTCAGACTCGGACAAGAATTTTCTTCGCAAATACAAGGGCTCATCGCTATCTGAATTCTTTTTTTGGATTCACGCTCTTGTAAAAATTCCCTTGGCAATTATGATTGTTCAGTGTTTGCTGATTATTTTTTACCTCAGCCTCAGAAAAATTTCATAGACAAATATAAATTTTCACCGGTCATTGAGTTTTTATTTTTACTTCACAGTCAGAGAAATGTTTAAAATAGTGGATATGTTCACAATCCATTGAATTTTTTATGGCGTTACTCTCAAGAAGAAACTTCCTTCGCAAATGCGTGAGTTCACAGCTCCCTAGATTTTTTACGATTTACAGATTCAAAGGAATTTTCATGATAAACTTCACCACACTTTTCACTCCACACTCAGATAGGAATTTTTCTGATAAAAATATATACATAGTTGTAAAGGTGGTTTCGACCCGTAAACATTTCAGAGCTCAGCTGAAACACGGTAGCGATCCAGCTCCTGTGCCATAATGGCGGCCCCAGTTTGGCACTGAGAGGTGATGTGAATGTTGCAAATTGATACTTTGCGTCCTAGAATACAGATCAATGAAAAGCATATGTCTTGCAATGAATAAAAAAATGGTTGAATCATTCTCGAGATTTTTTTGCTAAAAGCATAATTCACTAACACAAATGTGGTAATCAATTAAAGTACTTTTTTTCGCCGTTGATGGTGGAATCTGTGAATCAAAACCGAGCGAATGGTTTCATTTCTATAGTTTGCCAATGGAGTCCAGAAGAGTGCCGTATCGCCATCTACAACTCAAGACCAATTGCAACCTAGAGTGCATGCATGCTCGAGATCGTAAGGTCATACCCTGAATTTCATAAGGTTATTGCTCCGCTACGTTACTTGTCTTCACCATGAATCAAAGCTTTCAGTAAGTTGTAACTGCTCGTATTTATGCACTAACTCTTCGTACGTGCTACTATGTACGCTGTTGATAGAATAAATCCATTCAGTGATGTACGTTATCAGGGAATCACGATACATTACGGGGCAAAACTTCGATAATTGACGTCATTAAATTGAAGCTATAACCGACCAGTATTCCGTCGTTATTTGCATTAAAATTTTTGGGTTTTGTTCCCAATATTTCCTCAAAGTTCCCTCCCTTGGCTCAAAGGGATACTTGGTGCCCCTCATTTCCGTCTTACCGTATTTTAAAGAGGATATAATCACTGGCACCTTGCCATCTAACTACCATCCAAACTTTGCCCGACTGCTTCCAAAACGTCAGCAAACCCATTAACAGCTATGATATGAACTTCGCTTATTTTTTAGAAAGAAAGTTTGGGCTGCTCATTGTTCTCAGACCGTTGTTGGCAGGTCGGAGACAGTTTTCGCGTTTTAATTATCTTTATTCGTCCAAGGTCCCTCTTAATTTTCCTTACAAACCCCTACGGAGAGTCCATTTGCGTACACAAATAGCCTGAAAATTTTATCTGCGCCGAACTGAACTGCTTTGAAAGTGGTAAAAAGTGACGCAGAAAAACCCCATAGCAATTTTTACGCAGCGTGCGAAGGCTATTGGAAGACATGTGGTTTTTAGTTCATTACACACTGGAACCATTTATAATTTTTTTAAATTTCAGTTAGCCCATTTTTTTTAATTGAGATGTAAGCCCACGGTGTGAAAGACATGCAGTCTTAGTTTCTCTAACTGCCATTATGAGGGTTCTAGGAGTTGTATGTAGTGAAGGTCCTGTTACGCCACCTTAAAATTTTCAACAGGGTCTTAGAAGGCTGCTGGATAAATTGATGTTCTAAAAACGGTTGATAATTCCTGGATGTAGAAAGTACACAATGAAAGGCAATACGTCTTCCAGCAACACTCAGTACCTTCTCATAAAGCCATAGTAAACCAAGATTGATTCATTATGAGAGGATTTTTACGAAAATATAACCCCTAATTTGTCACCCCCCCTCCCAAAAAATAAAACTTGCCAGATTTGAATACTACTGACTCTTACGAGTGGAACGTTGTTGAAAAAGAGACTAATCGACATCCTCATAGTACCATAGCTTCACTGAAGGCCGCCATTTTCCGCGTGATATCCGAAATAAAAAAAACACTTAATTTCAGCTTGTCAGCGGTTTTGGACTCGCGTAGAAGCAGTCACTGAAGCCAAAGGTGGCTCCATAGAGTCATTTGATGCAGAAGTGGCATCAAGGATATTTGTACTAGTTTTATTTATATATACACATCTTTTGAGAAAACATTATTGTTTATACTGCACATTAAAGATATCCTCAAATGGCCCTCGTACTCAGCATATCCATTTCAATAAGCAAGCTTTTTTTCATATTTTGAAAACCTTTTTTAATATGGAATGAAAAGAGTTACGAGTCCAATGGTACATTTGGGAGTATAGTGGATGAGATTTGTGAGCCTTCCCATTTCATGCGACTTGTGGAGCTACACCATATCAAAAGCATCTGAATTTGCTTTTGAATGAACGATGATTTACTGGAGGCGATAAAGGTCCATGCTGCAAAAACTAATAGACAAACAATTACATCAGGCTAAAAGTGGACTTTAAGTTACATTGGATCATTTTTGAGTCATGGATTTTCGAGGGAAATAAGCAGTTCTGCAACATAATTAAAATTGAAAATCAGTCGAGATTGTTCGCACTTTTCTTAGTTTTCAGTAGTCAGTCTTTTTCTAATCTCATCAACACGACTTGTCCTGTCTGAAAGTAACATTGAAATTCAATACAATTGTTTAATTTATTCAATTTTACTACTTTCGTATAGCAATTAATCATCCCCACCGAATAATGCTGTAGATATTATCACAGCCCG
This sequence comes from Orchestia grillus, assembly GCA_014899125.1. NCBI lineage: Eukaryota > Metazoa > Arthropoda > Malacostraca > Amphipoda > Talitridae > Orchestia > Orchestia grillus. The sequence goes on from VOMN01010300.1 coordinate 3,671, forward strand.
TTTCTCGTATTATAGATTCGCTCCAGTACGATATTGCATCTAACTTTTTACGACCGTCCGCTTCAAGAACATTCCGTATGTATATCCACAGTGTGCCTGAGAATTCGCCCCTGTTGCTTCACGAAAGCCCGATGTGTTGGCTGCTCCTAACATCTCACAATATTGCTTCGTACAGCTGCAGCACGAGGCCTGCAGGTCCTGGTGCATGGTGTTAGCACGCTGTAGCTTCCAGGACTGCACCGCCTGCTCCACTGTTTCTGTTTGCCAGCAATCACTGCCGACCCTTTCCAGCGCTCCATTAACCTTTGCCGTCCCAACAATGCCACTCACCAGCACCAAATTTAATTGCTTCTGCTCCATTGATGGTTGTCTAATTCCATTACGTGGCTGCACAACTCGGAAACCGATGGACAGTAGTTTCCGGCCATTGCCTTCTATCATGTTACAACTTTTCAATTATTTTAAATCGTTTCCAAAACAACTGGGACTTTGTGACGACAATGGTCACTTTGAGAATCTGTGGTCGGTGAAGCTCGAAATAAGACTAAAATCAGACGAAAATCAGACATACTTTTGCGCTGACGAATATTTGAATCAGATTCCACATCACAGATTCTTTTCAACGTCGCATAAATGATACTATTTTCAGCAAATACAACGCTGTAAGTAAAAGTGCTCTTAACGTATACTTAAACATTCAAATCACAATTTAGACGTGGGTCAACGCACGTGGGTCAACGCACGTTATCTAGACCTGCATAGACGTGAAAGCATTTTCAGGTGATTACACAATTCAGATTAAAATTGAAAAGTTTACAGAACCAATTTGTACCTGGAATGCTCTTAAATTCGTGTAACTTTTCATCTGGCATGACTTTGATCCCAGAGAGTTGATGATATTTTAGAACCTACATCGGTAACAGAACAGGTAATTTTTAGGTAATTCTTAAGTGACTTACTCGCCACCCCTCGTTGTTAGCGATGTGCAGTTACCCTTGAAATTAATACTCAGAGTACACAATTTCTTAGCCGTGACGCTAAATGTGTGAACAAAGTAATTAAAAAAGATGTCGTTTAGTATCAACAGTCATATAATGACTCATACGCTGCTGAAAAAGATCTTGGAAAGTTCAAAATAAACGTACATTTTACGGTTCGTTAAATATCATTATTTATACATGTTTAGCATGCTTTTAGACAGGGTATTTGCTGAGCATAAGTTCGATTCAATTTATTTCCTTTCCTACCTTAATCGATAGTTTCATATTAAATAGGATTTTTCTTTTCACTTTCTTATCAGTATGAATTTTATACCCCTCCCCTGATCCATTCAATAGAATGAATATTACCTTGCATCGTACAGTAGAAATTTGGGAAAAAATTGAATGCTTGAAATAAACAATTATTATCCCTTAATTACTCAAGCAATTAACTGCCTTTAAAAGCAACAGCTTCATCCAACAACGTTCCAGTGCACCAAATAACAAGCATGCAAGATCACTCAAAAGCTGGAATGAGCAACAATTTAGTAATTTGTTTGGGATATCCACTTAAAATGTAAGGCGATGTCTCCAAAGTTCGAAGTTCGTTTAAATTCTCAATGATTAAGTTAGAATTTCAGGAGGTCAATAGAGGGACCACAGTATTCAGCACCAACGTTTCAGTTTCAGAACTGTACTGGGGATGCCCCGTTGGTCTCGGGAAATGGCACACTGCTGAAATATCGCCTTTAATCTTCCTTTTCCCAGGAAGAACTCCGTCTCGGAGTACAGAACCGAAGACCTTTCGACTAGGAGCCCACAGCAGACGAAGAAGGTTCTGGGACGCTTCCTATTTTGCTGCGAGACAGCGTCTGCAAGTATGTATACTTTAAACACTGAAGCACTTGGAGAGATACCGCGGCTGGCATCGTCTAAGTAACGCACCTGTTTGAAATTTCAATATGCCTAATTATGTGTTGACGCACTACAAAACTTTGTTCGCCGAGGCCTAGAGAGATCTTTATTGTAGAATAAATAGCAGATTGTATAGAAAATTTTTTGTACAGTTGGTACAAGTATATATGCGTACAGAAAAATTGCCAACTCGTGCGACGATACTATACAAATTGGATTTTTCTGACCTCTGTCGATAACAATAATATATCAAAATTCTCAACGAAAGCGGTCAGTTTTCTAAAAACATGAATTCAGGTAAGAAGAACGAACCTGGAAGAGCTGGTTTCTAGTCCAGCGTATGTGTTTTCACGACATACTTTACGGTAGCGCAGGGCTTTTTGACTGCAGAATAATAAACATAAGAAATTTGAGGCCATGCATGGCACCTTAGCAAACCTCAGAGAAAATTAAATCTAGAAACAACTGCAGGTACGTAAGCCTTTGAACTTAAGTTCACCACTGGATTATGCAATGATCCGACCAAGGAGTCAGCTGGAAAATTACACAGCAGTATAGACGGAATTGTCTGCGGCTTTCAAGAGTTTTTAAATTCTAGGTGACTAACGTTCGACGGCTCTTCGGGCAGAGATTTAGATCGTTTCACGGATATCAGATGCTTTTTTATAGTACAAGCACTTTTTGTGACGACGGCACTGGCCGTTGCACCGGAGAGAACAGCCCAGAGTTAAACAGTTCATGCTCAATGATTTGGTGCAGATTACTGAGTTTATTAAAATTTGGATACGCAAAACAACGTGTGCAGCTCATACTGTGATGCATTTCAGAAAATTCCATGTTTGATTGGCCCATCTCGCCATCAAGTGGCCCCATCTCATCATTAAATGGCCCCATCTCATCATCAAGTGGCCCCATCTCATCCCCAAGTGGTTCCATTTCACTATCAAATGGTCCCATCTCACCATCAAGTAGCTCCACAAGCGACGTATTCGTGGAAGCAACTTCAAGTAAAAAGGATTCTAACCGATCTCAACTGACAAAATGAGCATGATGGTATCAAAAATATAGTCGGCTGATATTGTCGCACACTAGTAAATCACGGAGAAATTAGCATAATGTACCAGACAATGACTTCACTGCTAATCATCCACTCTGGGTTCTACATATTTTACGTCTGATCCGGCCCGATAATTTTTCCTTAGTGGCTGTTTAAGAATGTAATTCTGTGCAGTAAATGCGCTCTCATGTAGGAACTTTTTGACTCAAAATGTATTCATTCCCCTGCCCCTCGGTGAGTAAAATAACTTGGGCTGAAGAATAAGAAATTTTATTTTGTGCAGGTGCATGAAACTCTTCAGTTTAGAACTTACGAGTTCGTTATTTTATTTGGTGCGTGCATAACAAACCTTAGATTTTGAGGTCGACTACTTTTTGAGGTTCTGTTAATAGGTAAAGAGCTTTGAAGGAAAATGGAGCGAAGTTTGTCATTGCTGTTATTTTTCATGAGGCTGCTCTCGAGCTTTTATGGTGCGTTTGCAAATTTCACATCCCATTCACTCGGGCTCGTGGCACGTTGGGCCACAAGATCAATCTCAACCAACTCGGTGTCTTTTTTAGATATGGTTGCAAAATTGGACAAAAAAAAACGTTTGTGTTATTAATGCTCGGTAGGTATTATTTTTTGAGACTCTAAGTTCGATACTTCCCCTGATTTTTTACTGGAGGCTTGTGCAATAATACTTCAAAATGAACTGGACGAGGCAACGTAACGTTATGTGTTGTTTGCGCTTTGTATTTCGCGTGCCAGAAATACGTAGGCGCTCATCACTCCCTGCGTCAGTAGCTGCGGGGAACCATCCCTCACTGTCGGCCATTAGCTCTCAGAAGACTAGTAGGACTCCGATTGAGAGCCCATTCCTCTCGCCTCAAAATGATATCCTCGCTACGAAGGGAAATAAGTTTAGGCTTTTTTGCAAATGGGTTGACGAATGTAGTTATCGTCCGACAACTCTCGTTTTTATTAACGTTGGCAGGCAGTCGTGCAAGATGTCTTCCAGCCGTCAAGTTTCCCTGAGTCATCATTTCTTTTCGTCGTCGATTCTCTTTATAGGTTATTAGCTCCTGGAGAAAGAAAATGTTTGTCTGACTTATCCTTCACGCAACTAACATGTAATGAACTCTACGATTTCTCCTCCAGTATTTAGTTCCTTTCGCAACGCAGACTTAATCGAATCCATTAAATATTTTTTTAGAGTATCCAATGTGTTTTTGTGTTTTTCAGTATTTTGAGGTTGCTTTAGAAGCTTGTTTTTGCGGTAACATTGGCCGCTGTGGAAGCAGTCGCACCAGGCAGGTGGTGCTCAGCTCTAGGCTCCGATATTCGTAACACATTTTAAACGCAGCCAAAACGTTTTCTTGCTCGCAGTTTACCCTTGGAATCACAACATCTGCTGCTCTTCACAAATATATCAATATCAGTTGAAGGTACAGAAAATATGAATACCTACGAGAGACTAATAATATTTTTTTGATGAAAACTGAAATCTTTCGTGTTTTGTTCATTTACGTTGATGTTTCAATTACGACCACTGGACACTAACCCCAAAAGATTTCACTCCTTAGAAAAATAACTCCAGAATCGCAAAAAATGCATGGATAGAACGACATTCTTGTACAGTTGTCTAGTAACTTCACTTGATATTGATAACGTAAAAGTATAGATCTTTGCTCGCTAAACATGCCTTTTTGAATCAATATTAAATTTAGGAAATTTCAGCTTTGTTCTGCTCCGCGCCATGAGCAACGTACGCTACGGACACACAAAAGAAGCTAGCTGCAGCCGGAGACCGCATCCGGCTGCGGTGCTGCCAGGAAAGCACAGCCGTTAGTCGTCACGGACTCCTGACTTCTCCCAAAAGTCTGCCAGTCCCGACTCCCGACACGAAAACCCAGTCTATCTCTTTTGGCGAAGCATCTATAATTTTCTATAAATTTTGGCATCCGAAATATTTTTCAACAATAATTTTAGATATATGTTGATGGGGTGGTGAAAAAGTTACGCTGGGGTTAAAAAAGTTTTGAGTCTGAACTCCCGACACGGAACTCCCGACAAAGAACAGCAGCGGGACCGCAACACCAACGTCGACTGGCAGTAACCTCTGTACACTGCACGAGTTTCACTCGACAACTTAGAGCTCGTGAGTTCATCAAGGACGAATTCACGTTCGAATGCTCTCGATGCTCGGTGACGCGTGTACCGGTTATTGGAAAATTGTTGCTGCGGTGCGTAGATGGCAATTAGTCGCTGTGCAAACACGAGAATTCTCCAAAACCCTCCTAGCACTAAACTTTTTGCCGGAGAAAATTGAATTATATGTTATGCATGTATGACATCACGAGCGCTGACTTACCATTGCTTCATGTTAAATCCGATGCTATATGAATTCCTTACTCCAATTTTTTGCCAGATATTTGCAAAAAAAAATCGACAATAAAACTGTTCCAACAGAATTTTTCTTTCAGTCTAGGGTAATTGTCCGATAGTTCACGTCTGCACCACAGAGTAAACTTGCTAATTAGAAAATAGATTTAGCTTGTTACATTGCGTCATAAACCGCAACGATACAAACAAGTTAGAGTTGATTTGGCAAAAATTATTTGATTCAAGAAGCTGATATGTACATTGTAATTTAGCTCAGCCACAAACTAATTAGCTTGCCAGATAGCAGCGAAGTCAAAAACAATGATTTGAGCATGAATGAACATTGGATCAGTATCCCTTCAGATTATGGTCGTACAAAAGGGCACGCACAATCCTAATCGCTTCAGAAGCATTATAGCTAATGGGAATGAAGTGAATCAATTTACAAAACGACCAGAATCAATTCTCAAATGAAATTTTAACGGGTGCTCCAGAAAAAATAACTTCGTTCCTTCTGTCAATTTATGGTAGTCTGATGAAGAAACTAATAAAGGTTATGAAAAAAATTTGACCAAGACACTTGAATTAGAAGGATGTCTCCCCTCGGATAAGCGTAAGAACGTTACTTCGATGAATAATTTCCTAAGAACGTGCGACAAGTTTACTCCATAAATTTAATGCATAAATGGATACTTCTAAAAAATATTGGTAGGTATCAGAAATGAACTATGTCATCTGGCCATAACTATGATATTAAAGTATAACCCAACACTTTAACACATGTATAACCCAAAATCCAAGGAAAAACAAGTCGGCATCCAAACAGTAAAGCGAGGTCAAAGTACCATTCTTATTTCTTATCAACCAGCCAGAGATTTTGGACGAAAAAAATTCGCAGAAACACTTTTAAACTTCTCCAAAAATTTACTTTTCTATTCACTACAAAAGCTGATCAAAGTGGCCGAAGAAAAGAGATGTGTTGAAATTCAAAACAAAAAAATCCGCACTAGTCTGCAAATTTCGAACTTGGAAATGAGTACAAAACTATTTAACTGATTAGTCGAAAGATTAGTGTTTCATCTCAAAATTATTCTAGTCAGAATTCAAAATGAATAATAACGCAAAGATTTGTAAAAATATTTCATATTTTTCCCCCATGGCAAATATATTAAAATCACTAGCGCTTTCCAGTGTACACTTCACTCATCTTCAGTAGAACCTTTTCAGAATTCTTCTTATGTTATACTTTTTCGTTGGCTCAGAGTAGTACTTCAAGTAATATTTCCGGTGTTTTCACCTCTCTGGTTCAATTTGCTAATCAGAAAAAATAAAATCATGCTGTACTTCTCCAGCCAAACATTGAATTAATTCTGTTTGCAGTCTGGAAACGAAGATGACAGCTTCAAGATTCATCTCTCAGCAACCCAGCGATAACTAACTTGAGTCTGGAAGAAGTTCAGCCACTCACTGTAACTCAATCTGCGCCGAATGCATCACGTTTTTTTGGGGGAGAAGAGTCTAACACGAGGTGAACCTGTCAAAAGGATCAGAAAATGAAAGCGGTTTAAATTCCAATAGACTGCCAGTGAAATAAATTTTTCGTGATTCATCGCTTTTTTTGCTCTCATAGGCGTATTTAGACCAGGGTATCAGAGGGTCTCACCAGAAGATTAGCATCTTAATTCTTATTCTGAGGCATATTTTCGCACTCACGTTTACTGAGTTCAGCCACCGATTTGAAACGAACCAAAAAGTAATGTAAAAAGCATGAGTCTCTGTATACACATCGAAAGTTTTAGAACGGAGTAGAAGTTTTAAAACACCTTAATGGTATTTTGCGTGTACAACTGATTAAAATATGAATTTCTCAACCCTGAGGAACATTTATAATTTAGAAAAAAGTTGCATGCAAGGAAAAGCTGAAACTCCATATGAATATTGCGGAGCACTTTTCAATAACTGTAAGATGATCTTATCGTTTGCAGTGAAAACAAAGCAGGTAATTTGACCAACTATTACNTTCACTAAAATATATGTTTGTATTAGTGCGAATACTCTTTTCTTCCGCTGAAGGATATTCTTTAGTGTTAGACCATGAAACTTCTCTCATAATTTCGTTTTCCCTGACTACTACTGTGGTGAAGAGCATTTGATTATAATTATTTTTCATTTTTTTCTTGAGTTAATTTTAAATGGTTCGTGCAACCGAATTGCCAAATTCACCTCACTGGACTTCCCTTTTGTTGCTCTCGGAGTTCAGGCTTAAGATGCCCTAACTTGAACGTTATTTTTGCCAATATCCGCTGATTCCGGAGGGTGAGGCCAGGCTAGAATCGGATGACGTTCTTTTTCACGATTAAATTCTTACAAACTGAGGATTTTCGTCGAAACTAAACATGCAACATACGATGCAGCTAACATATGTAGGTATGATAAAATTACTTAGTTGTCCCGCCATAGTTTATCACGAGCTATACACTCGTAGTTATAACCGAAAATTTTCTGAAGTATTCTGCATGTAATTTTAAATTTTACACTTTAATCAGCATAAAACTTCTATTGCAAATAAACTGAATCAATAATTTTTACTTTGTGGATTTGTTGTACCCATATTCAGGAGAAATATCACGAATAAACTTCGATGTTTGAATAAGAACACAAAATAAGGAGGTGCAGATTAATGAAAGACTTCTGTATTATGCACTGACAAACACAATGCATAAGCTATGGTGGAATCGTCGTCGTAACTTTTATTTATCTATCTGCGGTAAATTCGTTCAATGAACCGTAATTTAGGTTTAACATTGCTAATGAGAAGAGTAATATTTCATGGCACCAAAGTGAGCTAAAACCGAAGTTTTGTAAGAGAAAATGGCGTCTTCAGCACCCTGAATTATAGGGGCACAATGCAACGCTGTAGGCTCAGGGTGATAGTTCTCAGTGTTTTCTTACCAGTACATGTCACGTGAAGTTCCCTCTGTGGTTTTGGCCGTCTCTTCACAGAGCTGTTTTAAAATCAGCTTGCTTGCGAATCTGCTTAGAATTGTTAACTTCAGTGTCTGATAACTAGAACATATTGAAAATGGTCAAGTTTCTTCAAACTCTTTCATGTGTAAAATTGATGTTTACGTCTCACATAATATTTTACCAAATATTTCTTTCAAGTTAGCCTTTAGGAACTGTGCGTGTAATAAGCGTAATTTCAACGATTAGCAGTTCAATATTTTGGTCGATCTGAATGAGTTCTATAGCCAAGTTTGAATTCAAAACGTCATTATTCATGAAAACTAGTCAAAGTTTATCCCAATTTTCATGCAAAAAATGATCTAAGGATATAAGACATTCATCCTTCGATACATTGTGCAATGATGATCGAAAAAGAATAATCTACTTTATGTTGACAACAAATTAGTTTTACAAAAGTCGAAATTCGGTCATTGGAACTACACTTGCGTTCCAACAGCTGCAATGCTCCAAGAAATTTTCGAAAGACTTCACGTTACCTTAAGTTCACACGTATGACAACCTGCAGGGTGTCTCAAAAAAAGTCAACCCAATTACAAATAACTATAACGCAAAAACTATTGAAGTTACCAAAAATTTAGCAAATTACATATTGTTTGTCAAATATTCTACATTTATGTGGGGAAATTTAAGGAAAATAGATTTGAGCATATTTTCCAGGATTATTTTTACAAACTAACATCGAAAACCTGTTTGCGCAAGCTAGTTGAAATACTAGTTTCACAGTTACACCGCGCACTCCACAGATTATTTTTGTAGAATCATAGATACGGTTTCGTATTAAATTACTGCGACAGCGTCATGCTTGTATTGTTATTCGATATCATTGTTAATTCCCTAGCAAGAGATATTGAGAATTGAGTAAAGAATTGAGAACGAAGTCATTCTGCTTCGAGAAGATAACGCTCTAAGCAGACGAGTGTTGACTGGATTGAGAAAGAGAATGCAACTGTGTGTTGAAAGAAACTGAGGCCACACCGAAGGGAACTATAATCAAAGTACAATTTGCAGTATTTTATTTATTTATGGAAGGGTATTACTAATGAAGATTTGAAAGTTATTTCACACATTTTTTCAACAATTATGAAATTAGTATTTAAAACTAGCTTGGGCAAACAGGTTTTCTGTGTTAGTTTCTAAAAATATTCATGACAAAATACGCTCGAGTCATTTTTCCTTCAATTTTCCCACATAGCTGTAGAATATTTGATCAATAATGTGCGAACTTCTTAATTTTTTGTAATAGTTATAGTTATTAATTATTAATAGCTTTTGAGTAATAGTTACTCAATAGCTTTTGAGTAATAGTTATTTGAAAATGGGTTAACTTTTTTGAGACACTCTGTAAGGCGAATGAATCAAATGCAGGGCAAATCGTTCCCCATCGCAAACAGGAAATGGTCATTGCAAAGATTCGTCAGCCCAGAAATTTGGGGGCCTTCTCGAATCGCCGAAAATCTCCCAAGAAATTCAAAGCTGAAAATATGCTGAGCATCAATACTATGGTTCAAATCATAACTCCGGCCTAAATGCCAGTTTTGAATAGCTTATACGGATTCAAATAAGAAATTCCGAACTAAGTCGCAAAATAAATTGCTTACGCTTGGACAGGGATTGGGAACTATTGGCAGGGATGGTCTTATTCTTTCAATGGTCTTTCAATGGTATTTCAATGGTTTTATATTATTGAGCAATAATACTTTCAATTAAGTAAAAAAGTAAAACAAAATTTAATATCTAACTTAAAATAAAAACGATAAGGAAGTACTGAGAAGAAGTTTAAATTTACCTCGTTTCCTGTACGATCATCATTTCTCTTTGTTATTCGTTTTGGGTAATGCGATCCATAGATCGATTCTTACAGGGAAGATTATTCTTAGTTATAACCTCAGTTAGTTTTCTCGGCCCAATTTTCGTTAGGATTCAGAACATAAAATTATTTCTATGATCGCTCTGTGTGATCACTCTCCAAGCGCAAGGCAACGATAATTTTCGGAAAGTTTAACTATCTCTGGCTGCCCAATTAGCCGACATAGATATACCGTGGGCTGAGAATAATGATTATAAGTTGGAAACAAAGTAGAATTCATATGTTCGATACCCAATGCTATCTAAGTAAACATTAGATATTTAATTATAAAAATCAATTAAACAATAACTGCATGCCGTTTTACATTGTGGTCATACGCGTAAATATTCTACACCTGAGTGTGGCTGTAGCTATGTGCGTAATAAGTTTATTAAGGTAACTCTGAACGAATTCTCCGATCTTGTAAGCTCTTCAAGATCACACAGTTTTAAACTTTAGGAAAATGTGCAACTATTGCAGTAAGCGATAACTATTTCAAGCTATAAGACGGAACATTTCCATACACACTGCAATATCATAAGGCTAAAGAAACAATACGAGAAATAGCACATGTAAAGAATGCAAAAATAAAACAAGAGCTGGATGAAGACAATATTTACTAGAACCGACCTATTACCCTATTTAAAATCAAGGACTTATCGCCGGTGGATTAAGGAACACACGGTCGAGTAGGGACGAATTAAAGACGAACCGACCATCTGAGCCTCAAAACGCTTCCGTCTCGCCTATATTTTCCCACGACTGAACAATGCCGTATTATTCGAAGCTGGCCGTCCGTGGATTAAGGTCGAGAATCTATCGTTTGTTTATGGCGTAATATCTGAGTACGGCCAGCAATAATTTAAGGCCTTATAATCATTGGTAAACCTTGGATGCGCAATGGACGAACACCATTCATTGAACTTGACTTCATGATTACTTTGAGCGAAGCTGATCGAGTTTTGAAACAATACCCCCTTCTCCACTGTCAATACGCTTAGTTCGTCCTTGGTTCGAAGGAAGGACCTAGCTTTATGTAGGTAAAAAAGTATGGTATAAATATCATTGATAATAACTTACAGAGATGAAAATTGCTATTTTTATAATTAACTTTTATAAATGCAGATGCACAATATTAAAGCGTAAATGAAGACATGCAAAAAATATTGGCCTTAGTCGTACGAATGATCCGAGTTCTTTCCGTTCAAGGAGGAGGTGCGTGAGAATGTAATACATACCAAGAAAACAGAAGCTATAATAAATAATAAGTGATAAATAATGGAACAAAGTATTTCTCGCATCGGTAATATAACAACGCATGTAACTAACATGATGCATTCCAGCGGCAGCAACACACACTACAAGGGGCAAGAGACGGGTGACGTGCTGCGCCTCAATCGCTACGACAAACGATCCAACCAGCGGAAATCTTACCACGAACATTTAGACACATTTTGAATGTTCTCGCACATCTCGGTGTAGATCCTCACACCCCTCCGGAAAAGCAGGATATTTTCATTCATGCTCGTGAA
>VOMN01010314.1:0-14077 GCA_014899125.1 Orchestia grillus
TCTTCACTAGTCGCACACCCAGAAACTCAACATTGTCAACGGCAGCTTATCATTCGTTAGGACTTTCGTCCAATAGTACTATTGCGTTCTTTGGCTTCATATCTCTGATGTGTCATGGATTAGAGAGTCAGTGACGCTGGTTAAATGTATTCGTAAACAGTATTCAAATTCTATTTTAGTTTTTTCGTAATGTCCTGTTTTTGCTATCACTGGCGATCAAATATTGGCAGTCATGCCTGAGAGGGTTGGAACTTTCATACTTCATTCATTCCCTTTGAGTAAAAACGTAAAAAGTATTCATTTCTGTCAGTTTCATTAGTTTTTAATGAAGCTAGTTTACTTACAATTCTCGATCAACGCTGTCACAGAATCAAAAGAAAATCCCTTCAATAAATTATAAAAACTTCCTTGAAAGATTGGCTCGCATCATCGGCTTAAAGGAAAAAAATAAGATACTGACGTTTTTACAGCGCTGGGATGCAGACAAGGACGAAACTGCTAAATTTAACCGGCAACTCTGAGACGCGGTAATCAGAATTTCAAAAACTGCCTCTTCATTCCATCAGCCCAGTCGGAGCCGTGCCGCGCCGCACGCCTCTCGTCCAAGTCCCTCGCCAGGGAACAAGTTGAAATGCATGAAAGCAAGCAGGCATAAATTGTTGAGAAGTAGTGCCAGAGAGAACGAGAATAAAAGAAATTCATTCTTTTTCAGAGGATGATTTGAATGTCAACAGCAGCAATTCGGACTCGGAAGCGCTCATGGCTGGGAAGAATAACGGGTAGATCAAAGTACACGGCCCTCGATATTGCTGACGATTTTTGAAAAATAGTTTCACTTTGAACTAAATGACTCGTGAATTGATCACAACTCATACCAGACACTTCACAGCATCAACCAGCCAGAACAACGGGAAATTCATCAGGAAAATTTGACGCATAAGTACGTGATGCACGACATCAATAATTAATCACCGAAATTAAGAAAAAAATAAAATATCGCAAGTAAAAAATAAAACATGCGGTGATGATGGTCATGAAGTCTCCTCAAAACATAAAACCTCCAGAATTGAATTGAATGCCAAAAAATTGTAAAACATTGTTCAGGATTTCTTTCCCAAAAGTAGTGAACAACTAAACCACAGCATCACACATGGTGTTTACCACACATCACTCACGGTGTTTACCACACATCACTCACGGTGTTTACCACACAGCACACCACATATGGTGTTTACCACGGATATGGGTACCTAGCTTTTTAGTTACACCCCGTGATGCAATAACACATAAATCAAGCATTTAAGCTATACTTATTCTATTCTCAAACTACAAATCAATCTGGAATGAAATTCATTTCAAACCTAAATTAATAACGTAGCGCATAAGAATTAGATTGATTTACATGCACATTATTCAATCAATGCATATTAAATTAAGTACCATAAAACGCTTGGAAAAATAGTAAATCGATTTAAAAGTAGATACTGCACGAACTATAATTCGTTTTATATTCACTATTATTATTATTAATATTAATAGTTAATTAGCTAAGAGCTCCCTGACTACCACAAAGGCAATCTCAAGAGATGTGAAATTAATGGACCATTTTGCATTGACTGTAAGGATCGTTGAACCTGTGCACAAGTGAGTGTGTTCCCACACATGATTCCCTGCGCATAGAATAACAAGCTAAGAAGAAAGAGGGAGAAATGATAAAAAAAAGAGAAAGCAAAGGAGGTGTGAAAATTGAAAAAACAAAGTGGGTAAGGAAGATAAAATTCCCGAATGTCTATCTATGGCTAAGGTAACCAAATAGGGCCTCCCTGGGAACACCAGTTCCCATAGCATAGGATAAACAAACCTAATTAACCTAAATTTTGATTTTATGTTTCCTTTTGTTCGATCAGTACTTATCATTGCCGGTACATTTTCGAAATAAAATTTTTGAAGACTTAGATTGTACAGCCGCACGCCGTATCAGAATCTCAGAGACGTGCTGTGTTGTAGACGTCATTGCAATGCGGAAATAAACGTCCTGCAGTTAGTGTGATCATAGTAAATAATGGCAGTCGTCTGCATAGTTGCAATCATAATCATAGCAACTTATTTACTTCATGCATGAATTATGCATCAGAACTTGCATTATTAATAAAAGACAACGAAACATATTTAGACAGTAGGCAGGTAATTGAAGAAATGGAAAAACTAATAAATTTCACGAGATCCATGCTTCAGAGGTGGGTGCGACACGACAACCGTTTAATTTACGAGACCTTGGACTAAAATAGTGAACCAAATTCCTCAACCGAACGAAAACCAAAAGTTCTTTAGCTTTAGAAATGAACGCTTACGGTGGCGTCAGTGAAATTCGTCACATTTCAGTTTAACGTAGCAGTACGTGGACACAATAGACCGAGCAGCGAGTTACAGTGGAACTCACTCAGGAACAATTACGTTTATGGAAGCCGAGACAATGCTCTGAGATGAACGTCATCGCCAACGTACTCAGTCGAATTTTTTAAGCAAATGATACGTTTTAAACAGTTTTTCCATTTGAGATCAAGTTCTGAAGCAGTTGTTTTGTTTACTGTAAAGTAAATTCAGTATTTCAATGAATTCAGGTACTACTCATAAACGACATATGCTGTTGGGAAGAGTCGAAAAATGTTGTATGAAAACATGAATGATTCAAAATTTCTATTTCTGTGAAGAGTATACCTAACAAAGAGCATGCAAAAATATTATAATGGTTTGAGTCTACTAACGAGTATTTTTGCATTCAACTGTCATTGAAATCAGACGCGCAGCTGCAAATTATGATTCATTCTTAATATTAGCCCAAATACTTTAGCTACATATTGGTAATATTGGTTTGACTCCACGAGCACTTCATTGTAACGCTTATAGCCTAATTTGTCCTGAACGATGACTTCTGAAAAGCTAAGAGTTTAAAGGACACTTGGATAAAAATCGACAGCTAATAATTTTGTGGGCTACCAAATATAATAAAAGCAACCGCCCGGAAATAAAAGCAGGATCACTTTAACTCTTAACCATTCGAGAAAGCACACTGTAGACTTTGAATTTAATTCTTTAGAATTCAAACACCAAAATCGGATGTAATCCGTGAGAAGGATCTTCTTAATATTTCAGTATTGCAAATGATGTAAAATTTCCAATTCTTGAAATTAATTTCAACAAAATCCTACGAAATTTGAAAGAGAAGAATCGAGATGCAGCGGCACGTCCTTCCGACAACGTCATCCATCACGAAATGCAGAGGAGAGCACCGCATCTACCGCGGGACCATCGCTCAAGGAAAACTGAAATTAACAAGATTACTGGGAGCGGACTGGAACTTCAATTCTTGCACGGAGGCGAAAGTGCGCTCTCGCAGCGAGAAAATCCAGTGGGCGCAAGTGAGGGAATCGTAGGAACTAGGGAATGTCGTCTCCGAGGGCCACAAAGCACGGAGCGCCCTTCACTAATCGAAATCAGTCGAGGCCCCTCGCATGCATTGACGCACCATCCTGTAGTCTGCAGCTCTTAAATGGTATTCTGAACAGGTGAAATATTATTGGCACTAGCGTGTGTTTTTTCATATCACACTCATTACTATTCTTAATCGTCTATGTATAGGTCAAAGGACTACCACCGTCAAGATTTTCAAACCTTCTTTACCACGTCAAAAGTGACCAAGTTAAACGGGTCGAGATAATTCGCTATTGTCTCCTTAGGTCATCTTAGACCATCATTATGTAGATATCTCATTTACTCATCCAGGAAAAAGATTCTCATTTTCGAGAGGCTGAAGAAATAATAATTTAAGTCTAATGAACACTTCATTGCCAGTAGAATGCGAGTAGTATACTATACGATCTTGAATTAAATAGATCCGATTAGATCAGACCAGATCAATTATTTGTGTAAAGCTCCCTTATTCCCATGGAATGTGATCGGAAGAGAAAAAAAGAAGGGACCATTTAGCATGGACTTGAACGGGGAATCTATATACAAGGTGCGTTCCCACACAAGATTCCTTGCGCATACAAACAGTAAGAGAGAATGAAGAGGAAAAAGACATAGAAAACACATGGAGGAAGGTATAAAAATTAAAAGACGCAAAGTGGGCACGAAAGATAAAAGTCTCGAGCGCCTATCTACAGGTAAGGTAAACTAGCAGTGCTCCCCTGAGACGCCCCTGGGGACGCTAGTCCCCACAGCAAGCGAGACTCAAACCTAACTTAAACGGCTTGCCGTCGCTTGAAAATCGTAGATTCGTAACACTATCCTACACATCCATTAGCGATAAAATCAACTGGCAGTGACAAAGCTTCTTGCCCAGTGCTTGAGCAGTGTTCTACACTAGTTGACTAGTCTCTGCATAGCTGAAACAGTCTTTCACACACCTCAAATAATCCGTTGCACCGTTCAGTATTTCCTGAGCATATTTTTTTTAATTTACGATTCATTTAAACGTATTAAGGCTATCCACTATTTTATTCTAAAAAAAATTCAGTGAATTCATGCTCTTTTAGCAATATGGCACAGGATTTTATGTGATATTTACGATCTACAAAGAGAGATCAAGACCTACATGATTAACCATTTCCCAAGCGACTGCGTCGGATGAAACTCGTCCAAGACACCGTCGCCCCACGCACACTATGTCATATCTCCATTTTTATGTTCGCATCATATTTAATTTATATCAGAAATCTACAGCGTAAATTCGCTAACAGGGACGTTTTTTAGGTGATAATATAACGATAGATTTCCAATCGTTCGGAACTCCCCAAATAACAGATCTGCAATTAAATTGAAGAGAATCCATGTACTGAAATTTTTGGATCATCCCAGCGCCATGGAGGCTGTTACGATCGCGCCATATCGAAATCACGTGAAAGAAAATTATGAAAAAAGATTAAATAATCCGAAAGGAAAAGGTATAGGACAATCACTCTAAGACCTCGCGAAACTGGAACAAGGGACACAAATTTAAAAATTCTCTCTGAAATATTCCCCCAAAAAAATGGCATTACTTTCGCACCACTGTGACATTTTTTTTTGTACAGTAGCCCCTATGGTTTCAATGAAACGTAAGAATTCAAGCCACTGTTTTAAATGAATTGATCCGCCTATTCAGCGTGCCTACTAGTGCTAAAAGCTTTTTTAAGTACTATGTACAGGTGACCCCAGCACCTACCGCGATTCGAACCAACACATTCTTCAGCGCATACCATTTCGCTAGGTAGCCCGCTAAACAACGCAATGGGCATTAGTGATCAAACCAAGATAAGTGTAGCATAAAGCTTTAGCTGTCATTATCTACAAGCAGAAATTTACAGACTTTGAAATACCATGAAAAATAATAATTGAATAAATATGAAAATGTATGAAAAATAAAATAAAATAATTTCTTCATTGTTCTATGTTTTCTCTGATAGAATACTATAGGTTCATACAAGTAAAAAATGGAGTAATTTCTTCGAGGCTGCTAAAAACGTAAATCTGTTGCTAGCACTTGCTTTTCGTCCCTCACCTAGAGTCAGGTAATTACAAGGATCGCCATATTTGTTACTCGATTTTCTGAGGTGAGGACAGAACAACAGCCTCGCTGTAAACTGGTCAGGCCAATTACAAAATTTACACTAACTTCGAAGAGAAATCAAAGCCATGATTTTTGGATATAAACAGTGTGCGTTGACTATATAATTGAAACTCGCATTCGAAACTACCTTAGCACCTCCTTTTTGAATTTGTACCAAAAGTTCTACGCTTACACCCACTCACTACGTGCGAGTGTCTGAGTGAATCTGAAAAGTTAGGGTTTGTTTTTGGTTATAACCAAGGTTTAAAGCTCCTTATGCACGAGAAATTTGATCGCTCGAGAGATTGTGTATGCTATACAGAAAAGGTAGATGAATGCACACGTACCCCCATACAGAATCCCCGGCTCATAGATACAGCAAGTTAAGAATAAAGAAGAAAATACAAAGAAGAGATAGCGAAGGTGTGAAAATTGAAAGAAGCAAAAAGGGCACAAAATACAGAAGTCCCGCAAACCTAGTTAAAGATAAGGTAACCTAACAGCATCCCCATAGCATAGGATAGACAAACTTGATTAAGCTAACGCTATTGCCTGGCCTATCCTCCGCCCCTGCGGGACGTGTAAACTCGAAGAAGTCGGGGAGTTGAAGAGCTCCTCATCATCACAATAATCACAAACCATATGAATCCCCGTATAAATGGGGTATTACATCAAAGTTTCAATTGTTATTTTCAGGTCAACTCTTTCAGGAATCGAAGTTCAGATTCTTAAAAGTTTCACAGTTTTCAAAAGCCAGACTGGAAAACGAGAGTCGTCCGTTTCAATGAGCTGTCATTGAGCACACTTTAGGGAAGGTTTATTATTGACAAGATTAACAATTGACAAGTTTTCGTTTCCAGTTTTTAATGAATGGTTGTGTGTGTGTATGTGTGTGTGTCAACTATGACAACTAATTTTCGATTCTACATTCTATACCAATCCATTTCTAGTTTTCATTCCCCACAATGAGCATTTTTAATTGCCATAAATATTTCGCATTTTCAATACAGGCATTTAGACAAGTGGGCTCCTATTATGCTCACCACTTGAGCTGAGCAATACTTAGCGTTACTCTGATTGCATATCTCGTAAATAATAAGCCGTGCTGAACAAGCGATGTTCACGTGGCCTGGTCGTGTTTACCCAGCCCTTGAGGGAGGGGCCCTGAGCCCTCACTGAGGGGTGACCATTGCGCGAGGCTCGCCGCCCACCGAACTCTTTTCGCAGCCCTCACTGCGACGGTTTACTGGTCAAAAAATTAGAGTTTAACAATGCTTACTTATTATGAATGACGATCGCATCAAACATTTCCTGAACTTAGCACCTTGAAATGTACAGTGTATATATATATACGTGTGTGTGTGTGTGTGTGTGTGTGTATATATATGTGTATATATATATCTGTGTGCGTGTAAATATAATTGAAATGGTCGCTTTCTTTTTGCGTTTTTCATTTGTTTATAAATCATCCATAAATGGAAAACTTGCCTCTTGAGGTTAATCATTACAAATTATTGATACGCCAGATTAAGGCTTAGAATCCATCATTGTCAAAATTAGAAGCTACTGCACAATATACTTAATGCAATCATGTTTCAGCTACCTACAAAATAATTTTTTCTGAGGTGAACAGCCACCGGATATTTAGACACGTTTATTCCAATCTAAAAATGACGTAGTAGAAGTAGTAGTAGTAGCAGCAGCAGCAGCACCGTGGCATAGATAGCAGAGCCGGAACCACTCCATATCTCACACCGGAAGAGAAGGAACCATTCAGTAGAGACTGTAGAAAACGAAGAATCTATGCATAAGATATGTTCCCATACAGGATTCCAAGGGTATAGAAATAGAAAGTGATGAATGAAGAGGAAGAGAAGACATAGAAGAGACAGCAAAGGTTTGAAAATTAAAGAAAGTAAATGGGCTGAGGCCTCTGTATAGCTGAGGTGAACGAAATAATTTTAGGTAAATTTGTACAAAGGGCTGATGAACTTGAGAAATTATAACTTTAAATGCTCCAAAAAATCTTTTTTGTTAAAGTGTTCTGTATATTTCATATAAAGTGTTTCCTTATCGAACATAAAGGTTAATACATACCTCTCTGTACCTTTGTTTTTGTCGTCAGTGAAGTGTCTAATCCAGTTTGATCGCTTCGCGAGACAATCCCAGTGAGAAATCATGGGGGAAATCGCAGGGGAATTTAAGCTCCCGCCAAATATTTTTGCTGATTATAGTCGCCCGTTCTTTACAAATTTTCAACAGCGGGGTTTTCTCCCATTCTGGCCTGTGAGGCACCAATGATGTAAGCAATTTCACATGACCGACTGCAGCTCTATTTCGCCTGTACGAGGGGGCTTCGAAAAGTTCAGGAAAAAGAATAGCACCTAAGCATTATTTAGTTATGATCTTCATTTTTCAACATACGCTCTATCAAGGTCAATACACCTCTTCAAACGTTGATGCCATCCTTTTAGTCCGTCTGCGCAGAACTGAGGGTCTTGTAATGTGAACCATGTCAGAGCAGCTATTTTTACGTCTTCAATTGATGGTAAATTAACCTCTTTCAACAATTTTTCAACTTCGTCAACAAAATGACATCGGAAGGTGCCAAATCAGAGCTGTAAGGTTGATGTCTGACATTTCCCTTCGAAATTCCCGTAGCACAGGTTTTGTTTACAGAGCACCATGAGCGGGTGCATTCTTGTGGTGGAAGAGAACGCGTTGATGCAGCTTTCCAGGGCGTTTTGCCGCGATTTTCTTGCTCAGTTTTCTCAGAGCGCCATCATAATAAGCAGATGAAATTGTTGTCTTGTTCTTGAGGAAGTCATCAAAATCCCCTCTGCATCTGAAAAGACAGTGGCCATGACTCTTTTTTTTTGAGCGTTCAGATTTTGCTTTGACTTGTATACTTCCACCCCGGTGCAACTACTGCTTTGATATTTATCCCCGGGATCATACTGGTAGAGCCATGTTTCTTTCTCTGTCAATTCTCTGCAGGAAAGTTTCAGAGTCTTCATCCCACTTGTTCAAAATTCCAATGAAAGATCTGCTCTCGTTCGCCGCTGATCTGGGAACAACACCCAACACGGACCCTTCTAGGGACCCATCTTGACTTCCAGCTGGCGGTAATGTGTTATTGCGAGCATTCAAGGGTTCATGTCTGAATATGTTATAACATGTTGGCACAAGAACGTTTGGGGAAATGGCATCAAGATCCGTCCAAACAATTTTTAGTTATGGACTTTTTTCACGAAATTTTTGAAGCCCCTCGTAGTTACATTCTCGTGGTGCCTTACATCACCTTAGATGATGTTCATCCACAACTCCATACACGAAGTCTGCATAAAAAGTATCCAGCCTTGATCTAGGAAAAAAAATGTTCTGTACCTGAGCGGATAGGACACTTAATTCTCTTTAAAGTAGGCTCTTTGTGATTGCACATTTAGTTCAGAAGTCATTCCATCACAGGAAGCAGTTTTGAAGGGTTTCTTTTTGAGATAGGGGAAGAAATTCCGTCACGTTGTCTATTATCTCATCGCGGGACTCAAAACGGGACCCTTTTAGCGGTGTCTTCATCTGCGGAAACTACCAGAAATCCCACGGAGCCATGTCAGGAAGCCTAGCGAACCTGCGAAATGCCGTGCTGGCCAGGAAAGTATAGACCAGGTGTATGAATGAGCCTGTAGATTGTCGTGATGCTGGTGCCAGTTGCGCCCGGGCCACAGATCAGGTCTCTTGCTCCGAACTCTTCCAGATGATGACGGAGGATTTCTCGGTTGTATATAGTACTTCATGATGATGGTCTGCTATTCTGAGGCGTTCTCATGATTGATAATGCCCCGGTATTCGGAAAAGAGAGCAGAGTCACTTTACTCCAAACCTTTCGTTTAGTGTTGAGGAATGTGGTTGCTTCCATTGTGATACGACTGTACATTGATTTCTGGGTCTTACCCGTACACCTACATAGGTCTCCTAACCAGTTATCACAGTCTTTAGGAAATAGGGATGCCGCTGCTGCAAGCGTTCGATCATCATCAAGCAAATGTGACGAGCATGTGTTGCAGAGCCAGTCTCTGGCAGCTACTGACGCGACGAGCGATGCTGCGGGGATACAAATATTCATGCGTTTCAGGAAGGTCCCTTCTGCGAGGACATGCTCTTGCTCTACCTACATCACCCTTCGTTAGCATGAAACAATAAGGCTTGATACTTTTTGTACGAAACTCGTATAATACAGACATTCAAGCTATGTCTTCTACATTGCATGTCGTTTTTGTGTCGCTAGATCTGTCATTTTTCAAGCTGAAAAACGGCCAGCCTTTGGTTACAGACGGGAGGCACATCCAGGAATTCACGGCGAACGATGGTACAACTATCCTGGAGGTCGACAATACCACTGACTCCGACACCTGTAAGCCTGCCTGTATCGCTTACAACGCCCACGGCAAACGAAAATCCAGGCTCTGGCTGTGCTGGAGACGTCGTTGTGTTCGTGACTTGTTAAGTTCACCGGCATGATTGTAACGTCACAAGTACGTCAGTGACTGATGTTCCAAGTGCTTCAGGTGTTAGTGACGTGCTTGGTACGTCAGGTGTTTATAAGTCTTGGTACGTCAGGCGTTTGTAAGTCTTGGTACGTCAGGCGTTTGTAAGTCTTGGTACGTCAGGTGTTTATAAGTCTTAGCACGTCAGGTGTTTATAAGTCTTGGTACGTCTGGTGTTTGTAAGTCTTGGTACGTCTGGTGTTTGTAAGTCTTGGTACGTCAGTTGGTTGTAAGTCTTGGTACGTCAAGTGCTTTTTGCGGTGTGTACCCTATCGCAACATGAGAAGGAAGTAATAGAAAAGAAGATATAAAAAAAGTCAGTTATTCCGTAGGGCTATATCCATAACATTCTTCCGAATTAATTACAACATTATCCTCGCCAACGCCGCCTTCAAGAAGCTACGCATTTCGCACTCTTCGCGTTAAGTCGACGCGGCATACAGCTTCTTAAAACGCTTTCAATAGATCGGAGTTTGAACGAAGTACCCATCTTCTCCCTACCAAAGTATTCATTCTCGAAGTCCCTCCATGTGCATAATCTGAGGTTACATATGCATCAATTTATGATTTGTATTATAAGGTTTTATTTTGTGCTGTTATGATTTAGATATCAACTTCTATCGTATCGCGAGGATTCAGAATCATTCAACGCGGCAGTGATAGGCACACCCCACGTTTNGTCCCATCGTGCGCAGTACAACACGGCCGGCCAGCAGTCGAGCGCATTATTCAAGCGGCTATCGTGTGAGACAGCACAAGCGCTCCAGGGTTTTGCTCTTACCCTCATCACTCTCCTCTCCTACTTTAACTGTAGGTCCACAACGACAAGCGAGATCTAGAAAGGAAGACTTCTATCTTTATTGAACCGCAAGGTTCCTCTCTCCTTTGTCACAGGAGGCGTTTAATAGAAGACCGCCTTATCAACCTTCAACTTTGAGAAATCTTTATCTACATCGCACAAAACGGACGTTAAATTAAGACCGCCAAGTCAACTTAGAACTTCTTCGAGAACACCCTTCGTGAGAACACCCGTCACAAGGAGATCACCCTACCAATATTGAACATCTTCGAAAATGCCAAGAGAAACGTCGGTGGCTATGTTCTGCCCGACGTCGGTGGCTATGTTCTGCCCGACGATCACAACCGTTCCTGCGATTCACCGCCGTCCCACCAGTACTAAGCCTCCTGAGATCTGGGTCACCCCACCAGCGCTGAGCCACCCCAGATCCAAGCATTGAATTCACCGACATTCCATTTATTTGGAACCCTACGGGATCTTAACACGTGGAAGGAAATGGCTCCTAGAACTAAAAGGAAATGGTCCTTATTGTACTTTTACGGAGAATATTTTTCGATTTATAAGTTGATTCAATTTTGCTTCCTTTCCCCTTAGATTTTTAACAATTTCAATACCAATGTGCAAACACAGTTTTGATAGTCTCCACTTAAAACATCAGTGAATTAATGCCTTAGAGGCTTAAAAGTAAATCCAATGAAAATTTCAACATTAATAGAAAATTGGTTGAACTGAAAATTAGTTCTACACACAATTCGATAATTATTTGAAATAACTAATACGTTTACATCTGTAAATTGTTGCGAATCAATCTATGACATTTACGTAAGTTTAGTACATTGGCTTACATGCGGTCTCTTCTATCTTCATAACTAGACGCACCCAAAAGCAATGTAGAAATCGACTGCGATAATCATATTTCAATCCCGTAACACCTTTTCATCGCTGCAGTATTTCATTTGCCTTAAAAATGTAGCTACCTCGATGTAAATCCTAGAATTGTCTGATTAAAGAGATTTCGAGCTTAGATCTTTGATCCGCAGTACTCAAGTCATATTATTACGACTTTGTGGTGCTCCCTGAAACGTTTGAAATGCTGTGATGCAAGGCAACTTCCTTTATTCTGAAATACAACACAAATACTTCTCGTCGACTCATATCCTTGCGTGTGTAAAAACAGTAGGGCGTTGAAAAAAGCCTGATCTAATTAGAGCTCCTCATTAACGACCTGATTATATATTAATTCATCAATTATGTTGTTAAAAATTCGTCATCATGCAATTTAAATATGAATTGAGCAACAATGGGATTTCCCTCTTAATACCTTGCTTCAAAATAGAACGTGTCATCGTGCCTCCTCCTTAATAAATAGCAAGCATAAAAAAAATTACAACGCTACCGAATTATTTTAATACTGATGAAATGATTCATAGACGAAATATCAACATCAACAACATTCAAAACACCTTGTACAATAATTTCTAGGTACATCAGGTGTTTATGACGTGCTAGTTTCGTCAAGTGTTTGTGTACCTTTAAAATGATTCCTTCAATTGCGAATTTTTTATGAAGTGTCTAAACTCCTTGTAGTTTTACCATTTATCATCTCTGCATTTCGTCAAGTGTAAGTCACCTTATCAAAAATGGGCAACTAATACATCCAGGTACTGTCGGCATTAGCGGCTAAGAAGACCTCAGGGGCATCTTTTGCATGGACCTCCGTTGTGACCACACGTGGCACTCGCTCTAAAAAGCAAAAATTACTAATACCAAATAATATCTCCACCTTAGGAGACCATTATAAACATATTCAAGTATAAAGAGAAGTGGAAGGAAAGCATCCGTGTCATGTACACCCAAAAAGAAAAGCCGTGGCTGTGGGACGCTTCAGCAACGGTCAAGAGAGGCACCGGCGCATCCGAAGGCTCGACAACGACCCAGGAACAAGAGTACATCCCCACCCATGCCCTATTCACCAAACTTCTAGTATCATGATTCTTATCATATGAAGATATTTTCTTCGGTATTTTGTAGGAATACTAGATAGGAAAACCTTCTTTATCCCGTTTTACTTTGAATACAAAGTACGTCTGATTTTAAGATTATGACATCATAAAAATCACGTTCTTTACCATTTACGAGTCTGTTGAAGAACTCAATCCGAAGTTCCACCAGACGGTAGCTTTTCTTGAGACACTCTAATCCCAGACTTCGGTGCGAAAGGTTGAACCTTCGCCTGCGGGCACTAATTACTGAAGGGCCCCGCACCTGGCAAGATGTGACGCGTTAAAATTACATCACTCGTCTCCTCGGAATTCAAATCTGCGAATCACGTGAGATGTTACAGATACACAGATGTTCATCTGTTCACATACTGCCCTGAATATTTCCGCCGCCAAATTTTCTACGGATTTGACACATCCACCTGCGAATCACTGACTCGCCTACTTTGCCAATTACGTATTACCCTCTAATGGTGCTCATGCAATCACCTCTCCTAAGGCATCTTATGTGTGGGCTGTTGTCCACGTCTCCAGTGTGTCTAAACTTCCTTCATTGGCGTCCCTAATGTGCTCGCTCTGATCGTCCGTCTTGTAGGCGAGTAGATTAATCATGTCCGTATTATTGAGCAGTTAGGATTTGTGTTACATTTTGTTTAGCTCAGGATTTGTTTCAATAAACGTATGAGAAAGCTAAAGGCGAGTTACAACCTGTGCTTACATCTCATATCGAATGCGAGCATTGGAAAGCTCGTAATCCATGTTCAGGTAAGATTCTGAAAACTTACGTGACGATTTATATATATTAAAGAAAGAATGTAACCTCAAATCCGGTGCCTTGACTTGGCTTACGCTTACCATCATCAGTCTTATTGCACGGTTGATTCAAGATCATTCCCGAGACGATTAAAAATGAAATGATTTTTCATCATGCAATGACTAATTATAGTAACGAATATTCATTAGATTGAATTAGAATAGTTTCCTGAGAAATAAGGTGGCGGCAGCATATCATGAATAACCTCATTTCAATTAAAAATGAGTTCATGAGAAAATATACGTGAACTTCAGGAGGATCGAAAAAAATACATGACGTAAAATGTACAGTGGGTCAAATAAGTATTCGTAACGTTCGATAAAAAGTGTA
>VOMN01010316.1:0-14310 GCA_014899125.1 Orchestia grillus
AAGGAAACCTAGCGTAACCTAAGGAAACCTAGCGTAACCTTAGGAAACCTAGCGTAACCTAAGGAAACCTAGCGTAACCTAAGGAAACCTAGCGTAACGTGACATAAGGCAAACTAACATGACATAACCTAACCTAAGTCCAATGGAGTTTGTCAAGGAAAACTAAATACGTATTACACTATGAGACCAAACTTCACATTTACCCTTACCTTGATTATAACAATTTTTCTCCCCCGAAAACTAAAATAAAATGAAGCAAATTGTAATTTTTGGAGCCTTGGTTCTGAGATCTGGTCATTGGATGTTAAATTTCTTTCTCTCCTACTCAACACCGGTAATAAATATAATCATAGTGTGATGCACGAACAAAGTTAAAGCAGGAAAAATGGGCATTTTCTTTGGTTTTGTGATAAAACAAGTTAGGAAATACGAGTAGCATCAAATTGCCCGGGACAAGAATCATGCAACAAAATATAACCCAAGGTGTGTGGGCTGACGCTCCAGCGTGTGGATGAAGGCTACCTTAGTGCAGGCGTGTGTAGAAAGTGACTTGAGGTGTGGCTGTGTGGACTGTCTGTGCCTCTGCCTAATGTGTGTCCAGGCACACTGCAGTGTGCCTGACGAGGATCCAGGCACACTGCTGTGTCTGACAAGTATCCAGACATACTGCAGTGTGCCGAACGAGTGTTCGGACACACCGTTTCGTGCTTCTGTCTAATGTATTTCTAGATTCATTGTTGTGTGCCTAACAAATGTTCAGACTCACTGCTGTGTGTCTGACAAGTGTCCCGACACACAAGCGCATAAAATCAAGCGTCCAAGTACGCACTATTCGCACAAAAACGCACAAAACACTTACGCTGTTGACTCCGCTGTGGCGAGCGTCGGCGGCCGTCGTGCTGCGCCCCCACGCAAGTTCTGTCGCTGCCAGACCCCGCCGATGGAATGTTCACTTCGAATCACCATAAAGATGTGAAGCAGCATTCTCTCACAGGCACTGAATGTTTCATTTCCTACTTCTCACCGCGAAACAAAAGATAATGGTCATTTCTCCGATGAAGCTTGTCTCTTGTAGTTTTGATTACTTGGAAATACACTTGTTTCGAATATTCTTACGTCAATGAGAGACAAATTTTAAAACTCAATCACTTGGCGGCAGATGCGTAGCTATAGCACTGATTGTTTCCTTAGTCTTGTTTAGTAACCAGGAAAATAAGAATTTCTGGTTTCAATCACGCAACAAAGAAAAAGTGCACTTCCGTTCACGATCCTAAAGTACAAATTATTTTTACGATGATGCTGAATCATTTTTAATTTTTACAACAAAACTACTGCAGCTAGCGGTAGTTTTCAAATCGTAAAATTTTCGAATGTGAATTTTTCACAGTTCTTAGCGAGTCGGTCGTAAAGCGAAATGGTAAATAAGTGTGAGAAAAAAGAGCAAAGCGAGGTACATTTACCATAGGAGTATATTTTGATTACATATAAGCTCGAACATGCCCGCTAAATGGCCATCATAAATGGTATGAAGAGACCTCTGAGAATGCACATTTGAATTTAAAATAGAACACTTGATCTAAAATTTGCGGTAGAGAAATGTGAATGTCGCGTAACTAAAATCTTACATCTTGAGGCAAGAAAAAATTAACGATGGGCGAAAGACATTGAAAAAATATGCCAAAAACAGCTGACTTGAGATTACCTATTTACTATTGCCTAGGGGAATGATCGGAGGCTATTACTTAGAGCTGCTTTAGCTTGATATTATGTAAAGTTTTTCATATTCATGCACGTGTGCAACATGAGCTTTCGATAGGATGGAAAATTGATTAGCTAACATCATCAAACATTGGCCTGTTGCCCCAATTCAAGAATTCAATTTTGTGTGAACTTTTCTTAAGAGCTGTGGTGTCTGCCATAATTGTATCGATTAAATACGAACACTCTAATTCTCCTGTTTGTTTGAAGCCGTGCACGTTCTCCCCTTACGGCGAGTCATTCTCCCGTGCAAAAATAACATGTCTCGTCAAAGGTATTTTATATTACCTAAGCAATACATTTTTCCCGTCTGCAATGAAATGTCATTCATGAATTGACTAGCCAAGACAGCGGGTGAGCCTTCAGTCTCTCAAGCCGGCTGAATTTTACTATCCACCAATGAATGCAACTTGTGAATTAAACTTCTTAAAATTTGTTTGCCCATTCAATAACGTCGTGCGGTGGGGGGTGGGAGGAGAGGGTTGGTGGGCGAGTAAGTGTCTCTCCCGCTGGTCTACCCCCCCGCATTAGGGTCCCAGAAGAGCGGTGAGGAATGTAGACTCGTAAACGAGGAATGTAGACTCGTAAACGAGGAATGTCGACCTGTAAATGAGAAATATGGACACAAAGGCGAGGAATGTAGACCCATGGATGGGGAATGCTGACCCATAGATGAGGGATGTCGGTTCATAAATGAAAAATTATCGACCCAAAGTTGAGGAATGTCGATCGATCCATAAATGAGAAAAATATTTACCCATTTATGAGGAATGTCAACCTATTTCCTGGCGGCGACATGATCTCTTAAATTAGAACCCATTATCTCTCCTTAACAGGATCTCTAAAATTAGGAACAAGTTACCTCTCCTTGGTATGATATTTAAAATTAGAGCCCTATTGTTTCATTTTGACGCGATTTTTAAAATTAAAACCACTTATTTCTCCCTGATAGGAGCTCTAAAATTAAAAACTCATTTTCTCTACTTAACATAATCTCTAAAATTGAAAACATATAATTTCACCTCGACTAGATCTCCAAAATGAGAAGCATTTTTCCCTCCTTGACTTCATCTCTAAAATAAGAAGCCCATTATCTTTCCTTGACATGATTTTAAAAATTCTTATAAAATTAGACCCCATTATCTTTCCTTGACAAGACCTCTAAATAAGAAACCCATTGTTTCTCCTTCATATGACCTCTAAAATTGGAAACATGTTATTTTTTCTCTTAGAGAGGATCTCTAAAATTAGAAACCTATTATCTCTCCCTCACAAGATTTCTAAAATTAAAAGCCCATTATCTTTCCTTGACATAATCTCTAGAATTGGAATCATATCAACTTTCTTGGCAGGATCTTTGAAATTAGAAACGCATAATCTCTTCTTGACAGGATCTCTAAAATTAAAAACCCATTATCTCTTGGACAGGATCTCTAAAATTAAAAACCCATTATCTCTCCTTAACATGACCTCTAAAATTGGAAACTCATTGTCTCTTATTGACTGGATTTTTAAAATAAAAAACTTTTTCTGTTTGCGATTTTCTCATTAAAATAGGAAACTCTTTTTCTCTCCTTGATTGGAACTCGATAATTAAGAAAAAATTTATTCTCATTGATCCACGGTCTACTTGCTTTGACGAGGAAGATGCTCGCTGACCATTACCTCTCGAAACTATTATCTCGAAAATTAATGGACCCATCTTTTCTCCTTGACATATTCTCTAAAATTCGGAACCCATTTGCTCTCCTTGACCCACGGCCTACCAGGCCCGTGAAGGCAGGGCCATGTGGGCCGGACGGCGGCGTACACGGCGACGGGAAGTCTGGTAGACGAAGCAAAAAGCTACGTAAACGGAGCGCCACTGTGCAGTTGGCCTGGACAGCGTCTACTGGTGTGGCGACTGCCAGTCTGGTCAGGAGCTTCGGTCGCGCAGACGCAGCGGCGGCAGCCTCAGAGCCACGGAGTCTGGCAGCTCCGACCTCTGCAAACAAATCGCTCCTGCTGGCCGGCCAAAAAAGTCGTTTAGTCATGCAGGATTTAATGGAAGGAAGGTGCACCCTTCTCTCCATTCAGACGCTCGCCAGCGGCTTGTGTGCTGAGAAAACATCGCCCAGGGTGCGCCATCATGTGCCATATAAGGGCAGCCTCCCTAGCTCCCACAGCGTGGATCTGCTAAATCATTTCGCCCGTTTTTTTAATAAGGATTTTTTGCGGTGGTCAGTTTGCCTGCTTCTTGAGATCGTGAATTTTTCTCGCATGTCTTGTTGCAAGTCGGGACTGCCAACAGAACACCTCAAATTCGCGCACGTAACATCCCAAGCTCTCAACCACGGATGTACCCCGAAGGACTATGAGCAAGCACAAGAAAAATGTCCATGCGTAGTGAAAGCGCGTGATTTAATCGCAAGTACAGCGAAAAAAACGCAGGGACTCTGGTCTGTGGGCAGCTTTCGTCCTATAAACTTCATGCATGTGCGATTGTACCCGAGATAGGAAGGTTAGAAAAAGAAGAAGCAGCAAGAGAGTCGACAGAGTCCTCGAGGATGCGGGGGGAGATTGAGGGGGACCCTGAACAACGAGGAAGACGAAGGGGGGGATGGGGATAGGGAGATGGGGAGATGATCCTGTCAAGGAAGTGCCTGTTTACTGTAGGTGTGCGATGTGGTAAACACGTACGGACGCTCCCGCAGTGCCCAAGGAGAAGTTCCTTCTAAGACGCACTTAGTGACATGCGCACCAGGCCGCCTGGTGGGGTGGGTAGAAGGTGCCCTGCAGACTGGCTGATGTCCCTGCTAGATGCTGCCAATTTCGGGCTCTTGCTGGCAATTTAGGCGTATTACTGAAAATTTAAGAGTACTGCTGAAAATTTGAGTACTTTTACTGGTAATTTGCTATTATCTCTAGCTATTCGTTATTATTGATTGTATTTTGTTATTATCGCTGGTAATTTCTCATAATTACTTGTTATTTGTTGTTATTGATGGTAATTGGGTTATTATTATTGGTAACTTGTTATTGGTGTTGGAAATTTTGGAGATATAGGCTTCTTGCTAGCAATTTGGGATCTTTGCTGGCATTTTTGGATTATTGCGAACACATTTCGATTATTGTTGGCACTTTTAAGCGTTATTGGGATTAATTTGGGATTGTTGATAGCAATTTGGGGACATTTCTGGTAATATGAGAACATTGCTGGTAATTTGAAAATATTGCTCACAATTTGAAAATATTGCTGGTAATTTGATAATATTGCTGGTAGTTAAAATTATTTTTTGACAATTTGGTAATACTGCTGATAATTTGGGCTTATTGCTGGAGATTTGAGAAACTAAGAAAAAATACCGGCTACATTCAGGCGTTTAGGCTATTTTCTCAGACGTAAAGTCTTTTGAGATTAGCTAATGAAGTTCGCAATCCTGATGAGCTTATTACTTTGCAATCATGATGGCCTAAGGAATGAGGCTCGCAATCATGGCGAGCTTATTACTTTGCAATTAGTGGTGATACACACCGCGTGTTCTGCTCGATTATTCACAGTATTTTGTTGTAAATATATTTCTGTATGATTTCCAGAAAAAACTGAGAGTTTAAGAACTGTTCATGCTATTTTAGAAAAATATTATTCTCGATTTAGTATTCAAGTGAAACCAGATTTACTATTTCTAATTATCTATGCATATATGACCTAACTTAACTCTCACTTTGAGTATGAAAAAGAACAGATAAATGAAAATTACATTTAATTATCTATTGTATCGCTAGAATTATATATTTCTGCTCCTAATAACTGAATAACACATTGTATAATCGAATACCAAAACCTCTAAAACTTTTCATACAGGTTGTCAACAAACATGGTTTTGTTCATTCTGCAATACCCTAATGAGACGTCAGTCAATTGTACTATCTCTGATTGGTTAATTGATCGACAAGCACTTTCAATTGCTTCCCACAAGACGTCTATGTTCGAATATTGCATACCATCAGTATAAATCCTCCTCTTGATAATAGACCATAATTTTCAATAGGATTCAAATCCGGACTGTTTGCAGGCCACACCATCAAAGTGTGCCCTTTGAATGCTCGGCCCAACAACCATCTGCTTTGACCTGTGAGCAGGTGCATTCTCATGTTCGAATACCAAAGACCTTCCTTTCATACTTGGTTTATGAGAAAAAATATTGGCTGTTCGGAGTTGGAGAAGAAACAAGCACCGCCAAAGTTTTTATAGAATTATAAATTAGACTAAAATTTAAGTAACTAACCACGATGAGATGTACATCCTTCGATTCTCTTGTAAATATCATATTCATTTTCGCTAAATATTTTTACTCGGTGAGATATTTTTCTAGCAACGTGGCATAACGAAGATTTGCAAGTCAAAAAGAAAGTCAGCAGTTTAGCATTAGTTGTTAATCTTAAAAATCTGTCCTCATTTCCGACCATACGCCATTTTAAATCCGGCTAACAATTGCTCCAACGTGCTTAGCGTTATAATTAGGTAATATATAGTCAGAATGCCTCGTCTTTCTCTTAGGGATCGTGAGAAGTTTATTAAATTCCATAATGCTGGACTGTCCAGGAGAGAAATTCGCAGAAGTCTCAAATGAGATAGAAAACTGTGCGATTGACTGTGGTGAGGCATCAGAAGACCGACACTTTTTGAGATGGTCCAAAATCTAGCAGCCCTAGAGTCGCTTCTTCCAGGGCAGATCGCGCCATCAAGATCCGTAGCATCTGAAACATATTTGAATCTGCTTCTCAGGTTTGAAAAGAGTGTGACCTTGTTGTAAAGCGTTCTGCTAAATAATTAAAATTATATTGAATGAATTTAAGTTGAGAGGTTACTTTACGAGATGCAAACCAATAAAATCGGTAAGCGCAGAAAGCGCCGTAAGGAATTCGTAAAATGTCATGAAGCTTTAGACTCCTCATACTGACACAGGGGCTTTTTAGCGACGAATGCTAGTTCAGTTGGTTAGGCAGCGATGGCAGACAACATATTCGACGAATGCAAGCGAAAAATTTCATCCAAGGTGGACCGTTCCAACACTTCAAGGTGGTGGAGGTTCCGTCATGGTATGAGGAGTCATCAGTGCTGATAGTACAGGACCTTTCGTTCCACTGCAAGAACGAATTAATTCGACTAAATACATCGGCATGTTAGCTGAGCATTTTGTGCCCTATTGTGTTGATAATTTGGAAGAGAGTCCCATCTACGTACAGGATAATGCTGCCATACACACAGCGCCAACGTCAAGAGATTCTTTCCGGAGTATAATACGTCACATTTGGAGTGGCCTGCACAGTCACCAGACCTCTACCCTTTTGAAAAGGTGTGGCAAAGTCGGCGGGAGACATGCTGAGCTGATCGACTGCTTCACCAAATGCAGAAACTTCTTCTCTCTCGACTGGCACAAAAAATAAAGGGAAACTCTCAATCAGTTCAACATAAAGGAAGTGCGTATTTAATTGTTAAACAGTGCCTTGTTGAAAAGTGAACGCTAAATTTTGGTTAGGGAAGGCTTCATAGAACGGAATAATTGGCCCAGATGTGGGAACAAACTACTTTCAAGTGTTAATAACCATTGTTATTCTATGGCCCTCTTAGGCCAATTTCGTGCTGTCTTATCGGTCAATTTATAAAATATTTATAAAGCATAATTAGGTGATTAAATTTGACGATAATTTTAAACGCTCAGGCTAAAAATTTGAGCACATTGATCTTCCTCTCCTATTTCAAATCTCCAATTTCACAGAACTCCAATTCCACAAAACTCCAATTCCACAAAACTCCAATTCCACAAATCTACAATTCCACAAATATCCAATTCCACAAATCACCAATTCCACAAAACTTCAATTCCACAAATCTCTAATTCCACAAATTTCCAATTCCACAAATCTCCAATTCCACAAGTGTCCAATTCCACAAATCTCCAATTCCACAGATCTCCAATACCAAAAAACTCCAATTCCACAAATCACCAATTCCACAAATCTCTAGTTCCACAAATTTCCAATTCCACTAATCTCCAATTCCCCAAATCTCCAATTTCACAAATCTCCAACTCCACAAAACCCCAATTCTACAAATCACCAATTCCACAAATCACCAATTCCACAAATCTCCAATTCCACAAATCTCCAATTCCACAAACCTTCAATTCCACAAACCTCCAATTCCACAGACCTCCAATTCCACAAATCTCCAATTCCACAAAATTCGAATTCCACAAAACTCCAATTCCACAAAACTCCAATCCCACGAAACTCCAATTCCACAAATATCCAATTCCACAAATCTCCAATTCCACAAAACTCCAATTCCACAAAACTCCAGTTCCACAAAACTCCAGTTCCACAACCCTCCAATCGCACAGTCCCATCTCACTCGATGTATCCTGGTACGTCCAGGTGACCAGAGCATTGTGTGACGTCCGCATGCACATAACATGTGCTGTGTGTTGTGTGTATCCTTTTCAAAAAAATATAATTGAACAGCTCGGATCAGTCCAACTAAACTCGAAACCGTAGTAAACCTAATCATCCTACTATTTAATGAGAGCCCAGTGTTGCTTGCACGGTTGATTCGTCCGTCCGTCTCTCTGTCACGCTCATAAGGATTTAGATTGGAGAAAGTTCCCGGGTCCGCATTCCTAATCCGCTGGACTGTCAGAGAAAGCAGTCCGTGTCAGTAATACTGAAAATAACATTATTTCATGTCAAAGTTACCGTATGTAGGAGGGCATCTCAAGAAATTAACATCATTTGTCCGGTGGTTTTTGGAGGGGCGCGTTATCTAGTAATTAATAATAGTGAATGAGTAACAGAAATTTTGGTCGAGGATATCAACCAACCCGACGCCAGGTGCTCCTCATCACTGCAGATCTTGGGCACACTATCACCGGAACTCAAGGTCGAAATAACTAAAGCCTAAAATTTAGGAGTCCCCAAACCGACTGGGACAGCCTAATCAAAGACCTCTCTGAGATCAGCTGAGAACTTCCACGAGCTCACCGAACTGCTCAAAAAATCTACGAAGACCTAAAAAGATTGCTCCTTGATCAGTGTCATAAGGACACGCAAACCGATGAAAAGGGACAGGAAAATACAGTCAGTGTCCCAAGATTGCCGATTTCCAATGAGGAAGAGTAGCTGCTCCTCAAGTCACTCTCAGGAACTATCATAAATACCCTGAAACTCGACGTCTGGCATCTGCTCGTGTCGCCAAACTGGAAAGGCAGTTGACGAAATGGCACGGGGCAGAAGCCGTGCACGAGGAGGCAAAAGCACTCAACGCAAATCTGGTGAACCCGAAATGCTTCTACATATCCGCAAGGAATAAAGCAATGATCAAGTTCTCGGGCTTGTTCTGGCGTTGAGGGAAATAAATAATATCAGTGAACCAGACGCTTAATGCAAAATTCTGGAAATTTCGACATGAAACCTTCAGACGGCACGAGTCTGTTTCCAGTACTCTCGGAGACCAAATTCTAAACGCCAAACTAAGTGAACTTTTACGCAACACTGAACCTGTCGTCACGAGTGAAGTACTCTTCACATGAGCGGACATGGTCAACTGCGTTAGAGAAATCTCCCCGACATCTGCTGCAGGGCCAGACAGGATCCCACCTATCCTGTCGAGAAACTGCGAGGAACTGCGTATAACAACTCTGTCCGTGTTGTGGAGACGTTTCTGCGGAGACTGAAATTATCCCAAATCTGTTGAAACTTGGTAACATTAGTCCATTATGTAAAGGTGGGAAAAACATGTTCCAGAGAATTAAAGGCCAGTAGCCTTAACCTCGTACGGCATGAACATTTTGAGAACGTAATTGTGAAAAAAGGGTTCGATACTTTTAAAACATTGGTTTCTTGAATGAGCTCCAGTAAGGTTTTTTGAAAAGAGAGGTTATTCTTCCACAGCTCCTAGAACATCAAAGGTTGATAACCGAAGCACTGGATTAAAAAAAGCACTGTAAATGTTGTGTACGTAGACTTCGTTAAAGACTTTGAAAAGGTGGACCACGGGATCCTACTAAAGAAGCCGAGAACACGAAACATCGGAGGGGATCTTCTGAGGTAGATTCACGATGTCCTAACGAAGCGTTGACAGGTGATTTCTACAGATGGGCACCTATCATCTGAGTCTCTGGTCTTCAGTGGAGTGCTGCAAGGATCAGTGTTGGGGCCATTCCTGTTCCTTGTGCACATTTCAGACAAAGATATCCTCTTGCAGCACTCCCACGCATCTTTTTTGGCTGGCGACACGAGACTGTTCAAGGAAGTGATCAGTGTTAAGAAACTGGTTGATTTCAAGAAGACTTTGATAAATTTATCTATGGGCACGGTGAAACAACGTGGAATTCAACGAAAGCGAGCTGGAACTGATGAGGTATGGAAAATACTCTGACGCATTTTCTCCTACGAAATGAAACTAGGTGTGGCAGTGGAAAAAAGAAGTTCCCCAAAAGATTTGGGTGTTGTCAGTTAGGACAACAGGCGATTCCAAAAACATTTTAACCTAGGAGTCAAAAATTGACAGCACCAAATTGGTTAGATCTTGAGAGTCTTCAGGATACGTGAATTTAACCCGATGCTTGCATTTTTGAGGGCTCTGATCTTATCTCTGGCAAAGTACTGTTGTCGATAATGGAATCCTAGCACTAGAGCGAACATCGTGAAGCTGGCAAGCATACTGCGAAGTTTCACTGCAAAGATTCGCAAGCTTCAGCAGCTGAAATGCAGGCAGCAATCCAACGAGGCATGAACGTAATGACACGCAGACTCTTAGACTCTTCGACCACCTGCCAAAGAAACTGAAATAATTTAAACGATCCTTGGAGGCATTGAAGAATAACTGGACAAGTTTCTACACGCTGTACCTNCATTAAGCTGGGGAGGAGAACGGCCTACTCCAGCAGCTCGCTGATGTGAGAGCTAAACCGTTGTAAACATCGCGACGGAAAATGAGCGGCACTCCAGTGTGGCCTGGGAAGGAGTGCCCGAACCAAATCCAAGGTGTCCAAGGCGCATAGCGTGCTTGTCTTTATTTTTTGTGGCTGTATCGTGTGTAGCTGTTTTATATGTGGCAGTTTTGTGTGTGTGTCTGTATTGTATGTGTGTGTCTATATTGTGTGTGCGATGTGTGAGTACCTCATTGTGGGCGTGTCTGCATTGTGCGTGTATGTATTGTGTACAGGTCTGTTATGTGTGTGAGTCTGTATTGTGTGTGTCTGAATTGTGTGCGTCTGTGTGCTATTAGCTGTGTACATACACATGGTAACACATAATACGTGTTATTGATTCTACCTCCATCTACGGTATCTTCATCGGCAGTGTTACTACCGATGGTGTGTATATTGACTGTGTATCTACTAACGGTATATGAATCGGCATCTTCATCAATAGTTTTTTTATCAATAGTATCGCCATAAACGCTAAGTGTATCGACCAAAACTGTACCAGTGGTATCAAAATCAACAGTATTCCCACCAACGGTTTCGTACAGACAGAATTTCGGCAATGCTCTGTTTAAATATTGACGTTAACTTTGTATATCAACGGTACCATTATAAACAGCGTTTCCAGTAACGACAGATATCGACGGTATCTCGACCATCTGTTTCGACGGAGGTCCATTGTGTCACGTAATGTATATTTATAGTTCATAGAATAAAATACTGAGGTCTGAAAATGCCAAAATTCGAAGAGTTCTAGCATTTTAGGAAATGAATATACACATTTCCTTAGACCTACACAACCTATTCCATGTGCCTGCTCAACTTTCGATCATCATAATGCGGAGGCTGTTGCTTATAAGAGCATTTAGAGAGTAATAACAGCGTCTGGTTTTATGATCCCAGGGGTGAAGTTAACGGTTTTCAACAGCTGCTGAGAATTGTGAAAAAAAGTTCCAAGCGCGTTTTTGTACAATATTCATCTTAATAACCTTAGCGTTCAATCTACCTGAGAACATTCATCTAAAAAAATGACTTCGGCACACAGGTGCGATAAAGGAAAATGCTGGTATTTTTTCTGATTTTTTTGAAATTCCGATGCAAAAATGGACACTTTACCCATACGAAGGATACGATTCAGCTGTATTCTCTCGATGCTTTTATTTCTTGTATCTTCACAAAAAAATTCTCATCGGATTGACAAAGGACGAGTAGCCATTAAACTCTTGGTCTCGGCAGGGATTTTAAATAAAATCAAAGATGCGGTAGCTCGTCGCACGGTGTTGGTCTTAAGGTGACTTCAACGAGGCATAGAAAGTGATCTCTCTTACAGTTATTGAGCCTGCACTTGCTCCGTCCTGACAGCATTTCATTCAGCATCAAACCACCTCTGAACTTGTTTCAAAGTCAAGTTAAAATTACAATGGGTGCGTAGAATCTTGATAAAAATGACCTCAGCTCGGCAACACATGCGCCGCAAAGTCTCAGGTTTCGATACCTCCACTGTTTATTTTACCGAATCGAAACGCGTAAATTCAACCCGATGTACCCACACATATTCAAGGCATCGGAGTGAGGCCACTGCAGCACAAAGCACTCGGCTGCCAAGCGTTGGACAGAGCTCAGCACGGAGAGATAGCACGGGTCATATACATTAAAAAGATATGTGCGCGTGCCAGGACTCCACAATGAGACAAGTCCCTGTACCTCGCCAGGAACGCCATTCAAGAAGGCTGGAAAGTCCCTGTCGACGATTTAGGGCCAAGGAAGGAGACTCGGCTCTCAAGTTGCCTTCTTACGTCATCCTGTGAACTGGTGGTGCTTTTGTGAACGGTTCTTTGACACCTTACCAAGCTGTTAAAATTCGTCCATCATGCATCTACAAATACGGGATAAGATGATATAAAAATTGACTATTTTTAGTTGGCTTAAACTTGGCGAACTGTTTAAATTCAAGCACTTAATAACAGCTTATATGCTTGTTAAAATTTACGTATCCCTTATTGAACGTGTGTAACCTTAAGTATACCTGATTAAACCTCTATAAACTTGAGTATACTCCACTAAACGTATATAAACTTGAGTGTATCTCATTAAACTTGTTTAAACTTGAGTGCATCTCAATAAACTTATATAAACTTCAGTGTATCTCATTACACTTATGTAAACTGCTAGACAACCCGTGACCCATTGGGTTAAATAAAATTTAAATCATGAATTTCTAATAAATAGGTTAATTAAATTTTTATTAAGACAACGCTCTTTTAATTACAACATTCTTCGTACAACTTGAATTATTTAAAACAATTTTAACATTTTCCTTGAATTTACCTCTACTCATGGCAACGTATAGTTGACAATGCTGAAACACAGGTTTGTCCAAATAAACTGAACATTTCTGTAGAATTTTCCCTTGCGACTTATGAATAGTCATGGCAAACGCTGGTTGAATTGGAAACTGAACCCTTAGAAAGGGAATGTTGTCTCCTTCAGATAAAGCAATTTTCAATCATGGAATAAAAACGATTTCTCCCTGGCACTGTGATGCAATGATTTCAGCAACAATCAAATTATCATAGAGAACGGTTTGAAAATGAAGATTTCCATGAAATATCTAACTCAATTAGATGGTCTGTTTGGTAACTGCATTGCTCATGTTCTAAGTGTCGAGTCATACAGGATTAAACGAAGAGTATAAATTCCGAATATCTCAGAGCTGACAGACAAATGATTTTGCCCTCTTTCTCATTCCCTTATCCACTTTACTAACTTGCCCGACTTAAATTCCTTTCTTTTACATGACTAACTGTATATTTTCTCTTCTGTAGATGGTTTCAAGCAAGCAAACAAGCAAGCAAACAAACAATACGACCAAAGTTTTATGAGTATACTGATAGTGTATCTCAGTACTCGTTCATAAATTTGAACATATCTCATAATAAAAACCAAGGGCATTTAAGCTGCTCACATTTGGATATGTATTTATACAAGATATATGTCTTTCTATCAGCACAGGTTGTATCAGTCTAACCTCTCCATCGCTCTATCGACCAATTTATAAAATACTTGATGATTTAAATACTTGATAGTGTAAAGTAAAATTTATACAATATTAGATAAACACATTTGGACACCAGAAATAACGTACGATTGGAAATATTTCGACAAAAAAAAAGTTTCACGGCACGTTACGTTTGTTCGAGTCATATATATATGCACCCAAGACAGGTATGACGACTACGTGTTTGGTGAACGTTGACTACATAAATACAGAATTGAACACAATCTGCAGTTATTGTCTCGACTGTGACTCCAGATTTGTGTGGTGTGCGCACCGGTCTTTTTTATTCTCATTTATATTTACGCGGACAAGAACCTTGGGAAAAACGAGTCGATTTTAAAGCACACTTCTCACGACTTCGTAATGTTAAGAAACAGTTCTTAAGGACTTCATTTATCTCAGATAAAAACTCTTTACGGTAAAATAAGCATAAATTCATACGGGCTTATGGATGAGGTAAGTATTAATCCTGCCAAACATCCCATTATCCCACTATACGGGGTGTCCCAGAAAAAAGGAAACCCA
>VOMN01010318.1:1292-25833 GCA_014899125.1 Orchestia grillus
CCTCCTGACGCCGCTGCCTCCTCCTGACGCCGCTGCCTCCTCCTGACGCCGCTGCCTCCTCCTGACGCCGCTGCCTCCTCCTGACGCCGCTGCCTCTTCCTGACGCCGCTGCCTCCTCTGCACTACTGTCTCCAGCGATGTAGTTCTTCATGTGTACAATCTAAAAAAGTCTGTAGAGCTTGTGTTGCTCTGGCTAAGTATTGGTGACCTTGCTGGTTAGTTTTGTGGTCTTTGTGAAGCAAAGCACTTGTGAATGATCTTGTCGGTGCAGCCGCGTTCTATTCAGTTATTTTGTGTTTGCTGAGAGATGCGTCTGTTGTTGGGGGGGTCATCTTACTTGTGTGAGACCAAAGCGGCATTTTACGTTGATGTTTTTTACGGATTCTCGCTCTGTCGCTGCAAGTCAAAGGTGCGGTCTACGACACTGAAGTTTAATATGAAATATTGGCCTGTGAGTTTAATGCAAATTTGAGAGTTGTTGGAATCGCGGAATAAAACTTGTGGGATTCTTCGTGCCCTGTGACATTAGGTGGGCAAATCCCCTAAGGATGGGGTGAGAGTATTCGAAACCCTCGCTGTTTTGAGAATTTCTGTGTAATTTGCTGCAATGGCCGCTAATGTTAGTTCATGGCTACCAGTGAAACATAAAAATAATTCATTCTGTCGCTTGAATTGTGTCGTTTTCTTTATTAATCCGAAATGGAACGACGGTGTTGTACAAGACCGCCTTATGAGGCTGTTGGTAGCTTAGAGAACAAACCTAGGGACAGTGTTATTAGTAACGTAAGTGAGACTGCACCTCATTTTGCGAACAAATGTAGCTACAACCTGGTCAAAAAAATATTTTTTATGTGTTGAAGGGGTAATTGTTAGTAAGTTTTTACACATGAAATCACGAAAAAATTATTACGAATGTGGTTTACTGATTCGAATCAGTAAATCACGTTCGTAATAGTTTTTTGACTATAACATGACAATGATTGATGCAAAAATCGCAAGCATTAAGAAGTTACTGACGAATCCTTCAAACTCGTCCCGAGTAGCCCTGCGTGACGCTGCATGACACAAAGCTGTCAGTTGACTGAAAATTACGAATTCGGAGGTGCAGGAGGCCGTATTCGTGATCTATAATATTCGGACGAATGAAAGGGGAAATTCATATTGTCTTTGAATTTCCAACGAGTTCGCCATACTGAACATGTTTTGTAGGGTACATAATTGGGAAGATCCTCTGGATTTTTACATTTATCTACTTAGTGGATGTTTCCAATCATAAACCCGATAAGATGAATCCTGGGCGTCTCTTATTCTAATAAATAATTAATGTGCTTTCTGAACTAGGCTGTGACAATTATGTAGAATGTATTAATTTATGTTAAAGACGATTGTTAATTTCCAAGACTGCCTGACCTGAGATAATATAGAAGGTAACTGCAAAAGTTTCCATGTACGTTCGGGGAAGGTCTTCGTGAAATCAATTTCTGATGCAGTGACCATCAAAAAATCAACTATAATTGTTGTTTTTTCAGTGGCATTTTTGCATCATTATGCAGTTCTTCCGTTGCTGTGTGTATTGTGCTGCCCAAAGCGCTCTTTTTCCATAATGGGCGTTCGGGATCAATTTAACATTTTCTTCAGGAAAAAGAAAAAGTGCTTGGCATTATGAAGAATAAATTTATTGAACAGAAATTCACTGGCAGAAGTATTTTTTTTTGCTCACAAGGAATTTCTGTTGAGAGAAATGTGATATTTGTCCTCCAACACATTTTTTGTGTAGTTTTTCAATAAATTCTGCAGTACGAACCCAATTGTAGCGTCTTTTATGTACCTGCCTACTAGCCACCGTCACGTGGTCTCCATTGCCTGTAGACTACCTGCCATTCTTCAGGTTATGCCTTATTAATTTTACAGCATTCAAGGAGCACAGCGCAGCATCCACAGCATCATTTTTTTTATGACCGGCGCGGATCATCATGAGACAGGTTATTCTCTTCCAATTTTCAGCTGGTTTCCAGGTGCCCATTCGTGTTGCCATCATGCGTATGAATGAAACGAACTTCTAAATGTCGCGTAGTATGAGCAATTATCTCTGATTTTTCTGAAGAAATAACGAATTGAATACCTGTCAAATTTATTTGGAGCACCTAGTGTCTGGAAGGCAACTGTAGAAGGAGTGTGCAGATGAGGTGGACTGTTTGTTCCATTATTCCGCCATTCCCTCAAAGAACTTCTACCCTATTAACCCTTCTTAAGGGCCCCTAAAAGTGAAATAATGTCCTATATATCCGTCTTCTAGTCCCTTCCTTACAAGTTCATGTCTTATTTGCCCGTCTACGTGCCTCCTCCCTAAAAGTTGATGACCAGTTTAATTCAGGTTACAAATTCCGTAACACTCTATTGGTTGCATCTTGAAGTGCCGGTGAATGTCTTAATCTGTCTCATGAAACCTGGATGGTGCGGGGAAATAAATTCTACTGAAAAAGTTAACACTATAAAGGATTTTTCGGGTACGCCTAACGTCTTATTTTGGGCATACACATACATGTCCAATTTCAGCACCAAAATTCAACACTATAGATGTGGAGAGGTTTGTTGAAAGAGGAAATATCATACAAATATTCGAACGCCAAGATAAAGTGTTCGCATGCGATATTCCACGTATAAAATTATAAAGCTTGTATAATGCATAAACCTTGATTTTTCAGTAAACGAATGCAGCCAAGAAAATAATGTTTTGGTCCTGTTACATGCAGGTTAATTTGTTAAAGACGTGTTCCAGGTCACTTAGTATAAAATCTTCGGGGATTGATGCTAACAAATTAGTGTTGAATTGTTTCTATTTCCTAACATACAGATTCGCGTGTATTATTGATTAATTTAGACTCTTCTATTCAATCGAGAATATTACCCTAAGAGTCAAATTACCCTAAACCGTTATATTTTGCCCTAAATGATAGTATTCAGCAATATTGAGCCCCTTGGCCCATACCTCGCCGTCCCAGGCAAAAGACTGAATATATGCAGTATGTAGGACTACATGTGAGTTGAAATCGAAGAATAATCGTGTATTTCGAATACGGACACTCTAACCTAACGTAATTACCCGTGAAACGCATTGAGGAATCCCTTGTATGTAGGGTAAACTGGTGTAAAAAGTAGCGAGAGGCGCGTTGTGACAGCGCAGTGTTTCGTTTTCTGTTAATTATTTTGAACCCACTTTTTACATCTTTGCGCGTGCAACGAACTGCTTTTGCTTGTGTGTGGACTACTGTCGCTTGCATTGATGTATAAAGTAGGATCAAAATCATTACCGGAAAACTTGAGAGTGCGCTGTCACCATGTGCCCCATATCGCACTTTGTCTCGACTCGCCCTACACCCTGAAGCGATCGGACCCCGTGGGTCTTGACACGTGGATGACTCGGTACCCAATGGGGAAATATTATTTTTTTTTCTATTGACCCTCGTGAGACTTGAAAAGCAGTAGGGTAAGATTTGTCTATTGTGTGATATGGGGACTGACGTCCTCAGAGGGCACTTTTAGGTTACCTCAGCTGCAGATAGGCCTTCGCGACTTTTAATTTTCCGTGCCCACTTTGCTTCTGTCAATTTTCACGCTTCTTTTACTATCTATTCTTTTCCCTTTCTTCCTTTTATTTCTAACTTGCTGCTTCTCTGCGCATGGGCTTCAGAGTGGGAACACACTGTTTGCATTTGTTCTGAATTCTGTGCAGTCTGTACAAAATGGTCCCTTCTCTTTCGACACGACCTAGTCCGAGTCACAGAAGTGCTGCAGTCTGTACCACTACTTATTTATTTCTGTTGGCATGTCCTTGTGTTACATGCTTGATGCATACTGGTTGCAGACATGTGGCCTTGATGTACGCTGATCACAGGAATATGGGCTTGATGACTTTGGGTCTTTCTAGTGACGCAGAATGCGCTATTCTTCGGTTCTTCTATTGCTTAATTCACTGGATAAACCGCGAGCTGAGAGGATTGAATCCTGCGATCACAGGTGCCTGTCGATGGAAGTGCATGCCGTCGTAAGTGCCTGCTGCGTTGCTGGGAAAATTTTCATAATTATTGGTCGTTATTTGCATCTGCGAATAAAACGTTTCACTCTATTTAGAGATGCTCACGGCTGTCACTTCAACCAAATTGTCATTTTAACTAAATGGCCATGTTAATAGAATTGTCATCTTAACCAAATAGTCACTTTAACCGAATTGTCATTTTAACCGAATTGTCATTTTAACCGAATTGTCATTTTAACCGAATGGACATTTTAACAAGATTGTCATTTTAACCAGATTGTCATTTTGACTGAAAAGCCATGTTAATCGAATTGCCATTTTAACCAAATTGCGATTTTAACCGAATTGCCATTTTAACCGATTTGTCATTTTAACCGAATTGTCATTTTAACCGAATTGACATTTTAACAAGATTGTCATTTTAACCAGATTGCTATTTTGACCACTCCCATCTTTTCTTCTTTCATGTTCTGGCAATGTAATCTCGGAAAAATTGCCCTGACGATCATTTCCAAATATCCTGTGATCTCAGAATGAATCGTTCGTCTATGAGAAGCCTTCCCAACAAGCAAAAATGGCAAACATTCAAATTTTTTTTTCATGTATAAAATAACAGGATAAATATCCAAGTTTCGCACATCGTACTGAGGCACCTCACGCACCGTCATCGGACTCGCGCGGCGCTGCAACGAACTCGAATGTGACCAAAATTTACATCGTTAACTCTTGG
Organism: Orchestia grillus; assembly: GCA_014899125.1. NCBI lineage: Eukaryota > Metazoa > Arthropoda > Malacostraca > Amphipoda > Talitridae > Orchestia > Orchestia grillus. Next base: position 6,059 of record VOMN01010318.1, read on the forward strand.
ACAGTCGGGTCTAAAAATCGAAGATCAAAGGTGCAACCCATGCTGCAACTGACACCGTCAAACCTGTAAGGGTAATGAACAGGTAAATTCCACGCTTAGAGTGTCGAGTTTTTATGAAAGTTGAGGTATGAGGTGAATTTTTCGTTGCCATGACGACCAACAGAGCCCTTATAAGCTCGTCAATACATGAAATGAATGGAAAGAACGCCACAAATTGAGTCAATTTCTGCCGACTTTAACATCCGCGCACGTTTTACGAGCGGGGTTTAGTTAAGGATGCATTTTTACGCATGGATGCACACAAAGTGCACTGCAAGGTGCACTCCGTGGTTCCGTGAAAATCAAGCTGCCTCAGCCGAGAGTCGAACCCTTTCTTCCTAACTGCAAGCCTGCCTTACAAGAGACCAGGGCGCCATGGACACTAAAGGAACTTTAGGCTCTTTTCGGTAGAAAGATACGTTTGCTCACTTGTAGCGAGTGGAGTACATATATGTGACTGTTTTAAAAATTTATCCGGGCGAGCGTTACATCAATTAAAACTATAGACAAGGGCTTCTTAGCAGTATTTGGAGTGAACATTTTTAATCGTAGCTACTAGTGCGCCCGAATCGGTTCCAAGATTTCTACGGCATTGTTAAGGAGCCGTATTCTAAATCTTACGTAGGTATATATATATATATATACATATATATATGTGTGTACGTAACCTAATGCACTAATTCTAACGTATACCTGAGGTTTTGCGTTGTAGGTCGATTATTGTTGCGTTTTAGGTCGATTATTAATAGGCTTACTCCTGGTGAAGCGCAACTGGCATGAAAATAGCACTGCCAAGGTGAGTGGTAACATGCTTCATTAAACTAGGTGTATTTTAAAAATAGAGGTTTCGAGAAAAACAATACTCATAAGTATCTGATAAAACGCTTGAAAATAAGTTTAACACAGAGAAATATTATGAAAGGTTGAAACTGACATGAATTCTAAGCCAAAATACCCAATGGTATAAAATATTTCAGTGCATTTATTTAATACGTGGGCTGAAAATCGAGTTCATTATTTTTAATTTTCACGTTCTTTTAAAGTGACGCTTTGGTTGTCAACGAAACAGGACGACTAGAGGTAATGTGCTTGATTTAAAACCCTATGTATTAATATTAACCGTACTTTTGTTCATTAAATGGGCGTCCTATATCAGTCTTCACTTTCGGTGCTCTGAGGTCGTGTGTCGACGTCAACGATGAAACTTCTGAAATCATAAGAAAAAACGACGGGGCACATAAGCCTGGGGTAGAAATTATAAATCGATCATATGTTCATTCTGAAGTTGATGGAAAAAATGAACCTCTCGTTTGTTTAATTAACGCAACAGAGTCAGTCCCTCTTGACGGCCTGAGACATACAGTGCCAGCCTGAGTCGGAGCTTGGGAGTTGGGAATTATTCTTGAAACCGATTTGTCGAGTGAGAATTTAAATGTATGGCGCACAGCTGACTTCTTCACGTGAGGATGTTGGGTCATCTTTTCGGCAAATGTCATCCTAATTCACGACTTGAACCAAAATCAGATGGGGACGTTTAGTGAATCTCAAAAAATGAAATTTTTACAGCGCGCTTGGTACAACTTTCAATGGAAACGCGCAGTTTTCAGACAAGTTTTTGTTTGCAGCCGACGCACGAGTTCACTCTTCACTCGCAAGTAGTTTGTTTATACCGAGAGAAGTTGACAGATCAGGGAATTCATTTCAAGTTTTACGATCACTTGCCGGCTTTCCCTCCTCTGAAGTCAAAGAATATAAGCTGTATGAAAACAAGGTATGAATTCGGTGTTCCATTGGAAAGAAGGTAACTCCTCATTGGATTAAGATAGTCATGATATCGAATAATAATATCTCTGAAATAGTAACTTGAGATTATTTCCGGAATTTCATTCCAATGCTGGCAATTCTGCTTATCAAAATCTTCGGTGAAGTAATTCTCATTAAAGGCAATTTAAATTGTAACGGATTGACGTGCAGAGGCTTCTTCTCTTCCCCAGGGAGGCACCTGCGGTTTCTTCGCTCTAAAAGTCATTAGCTTGGAATTTCCTCTACCGTCGAGTTCATCATGTTATCTAAATGCTGAAAACTTGTGAGGATTTGTATGAGGAAAAATCGTGAAACTTGAAATTAGCACGTAATTTTTTTTGTTCTAATATGCTCGGTGCGTAAAAATATTCAAACACAGTTCGCGTCTGGCAACTTCAGTCCTGAATGGAAAAAAAAGATTTTTATCGGAAGCAAATGGAGATCGTTTTCTTTCAATAACTCAAATAAATGTTCAGGTTCAATCTCTAAGAGCTTTGATTATTATTGAATGGCTCAAGCTTTCACTTGCTGTAATAGAAGTATGGGTTTTCTGCAATCATATATAAGAAATGAATAAAAATCTTTTACTGTGGAACTATTCCCGCATAAAGCAGGATACACATCGGTTTTTCAAACACTGAAACTACAACCATATAAATATGTGTGGATGTCACTTTGAGACTTCTGGCTGTGATTCTTCATACGCTAGCCTAACGTACAGCGTGAAGTGATGATTATCACGTTGAATTAAATATTAACCCAAAACATTGTGTGATTCTTTATACATTCCTGATAAAATCAGAGAATTACAGTTGAAGGATAGGCTGTAAATTGAAAAAAAAGTTAAACCTATTAAGAAATATAGAGAATGAAACATCGAAAATTGAATTCCAGTTGTGGTACGTTTACATTTGAGCAGATTTTTATCCTTTAGGGCTTGCAAAGGCATATCTTAACGGTTTCATGCGATTTTTACGATAGAACTGAACAGACTTGTGTCTTTTGAAACAGGGGCATGATTGCATACTTCGATATGAATGACACGTCATTTGGTAAAGCGCTTTTCTCAATGATTAAAAATACAGTGCTGTAAAATAAACTCGAGATCACTTCTCCATTATGGATTTATGGTCTGACTTCTCATTTGGTAGCTGATCGCTCAATGCGAGTGATGACAGTGATCAAAATGAATGACATCTTCGTATACTGGGAATACTTCGTCGTACATGGTATAATCTAAAATTACTTGTGAAAGTCAGACCGTAAAACGAGAGCATAGAGTTGAACATGTGACTGAGCATACAGAAGAAACATTGATATCTTAAAGTAGAGCTATAGTGCATTAAAATATCGCTAGTTCTACATCTTTTGATCCTTAACGAATATTACGAACATTACTACAGTTTAAATATTGACGCCATTAATTAAAACACGTAAGAGTAAAAGAATTGTAATGTATGTAAATGATGGAGCTTACGATTGTAAAAAGTCTATGCTTCGCTAAATCGAAGCTCAATGAGGTATCGATAATTGAGACCAGAGGTGGGGTATATTATAGCTTTGACGATTTTGCATATATATGTATGTAGTGTATAGTATAGTAGCACTTGCACTGCTCTAACTAATTTTGACGCAAGAGATTCACACTGATATTTCGTGTGCTAGTGTTTAAATTGAAAGCTGCAGAATGATTGTAGTACTTGTTTTGCACGTTCTGTCGAAAGTGATGTTTAGAGAGGGCAGGTTTTGATGTGTGTTTTTCAGTGAGAGACTTGAGTTAGTTTTCATCCTAAATTCACGCATTTTGCTAACCCGCTCCCGCTGTTGGTGGATTTTTGTTTTGAATGTTTGCCGTGGTCAGGATTTTGTTTTCGAGATGCCATTTATAACGAAGGACTATGATCACCAAGTTAATATGTTTTAATTTAAGTTCTATTGAAAATATCCTCATCTTTATTCGACGTTTCACTCACGCACGTCAGCGAGAAGAGAGATGTTCTATAGCTGGTGGGTGAAAGAGCTTGAGGTAAAAATGAAAGTTGTTAACTTATCGCTCGTCCGTTTAGAAGTTTTATATTTTGGCCTGTTTTAATTCTACTCCTCCTACATTGCCGTACGGTTGGCAATATTCCCGCTACTCGCTAGAGTCAGACTTCGTCCCCAAACGCCTGCGTTCTAATAGAACAAGATGTGCATTTCAAAGCGCGATGTTAGCTGAACTATTCTGAAGTTATAACGAGTTCATGAATTATTACAAGTATACTCACACTCTGAAGTTTTCTCTTTGTCAAGGAGAGTAAAAATTCCCTCTGATTTTCTCGCAGAGATCACTCGACTCTCGAGAAGGATTGATCAGAGAATCCAATCGCTCAATTAACAAAAACTCGACTAGCTCTCTCCGATGAGAGCCTAAGCACACCTCGCTGTTCCTACGCGTATATATAGGCTTGGGGAAGAATTTTTTTGTTCCATTGGCCGAGCAAACAGTTCCGCTGTTTTCCAATCGTTTCTCGAGTTAGAATTTCTTTGAGCCGCAAAAGCTCTAACCCCCACGTCAGAAAATGTTTGATGAAAGTCTTTTGATGTCCTGATATTAATACGGCGCGCAGGGACGTTTTAATACGGCCCCTCGAAAATATCCCATTAATGGGCGTCTGAAACGTTACGGCAGCGGCCGGCGCTGCCCCTCCTCTGCTGAATCCGTGCCGTCTATGCTGACATTTTAATATATTCTACGATTACCCAAATATCGAACGAAGAATTTCATTTCCGAGTCATGGCTTGCAGCTCTCAGGCCTTGAGCTGAAGACACGTTAGTCTGCATTTATATAAATATACGGTGTCCACTAAAAAAGTGTACCCACTAATTTCAAAATATTTGGATTAATGAATATCCACTTATGTATATTAAGCTGCATATTGAATGGATGAAAGCTGAAGAAATATGTTGTAACCTGTTGTAAGATTTCAGAGATCCCAAATATTTTTAATATTTAAAATTCGCGGATACTTTTTTCGTAAGCTTCCTTGTAGAGCGATGACAGGCGTCGCTTTCAGGTCTGAGAAATTATTTAGATGATCATGAGGAAAAATGATGCGTTGTTTTCTGATCATGGTCAAGTTTACTTTGAAAAATTTCTCATTAGAGTCATTCATTGAAATGGTGAATTTGAAACGCTGTAAATACAATTATGAATTTATTTTAATTTCTCATTTGATTGGGCGGACGGAGAATAATTTAAAACATTTTTCACGCCATCAAAGTTCGAGATTGGAACGGCCAACTCGTCTAAATAATTTTCTGATCAAACCCAATCTCAAGCACGGTATATGCTCAAAAGCTTCGAAAAAAAGCCGTGATTAATTTTATTTTTCATCTTTCAACTACCGAAGAAATCATGATCACTCAAGGTCAGGATCTGTCGCCGGCTCAAAGACAACGTGATGTTGAAGGAGAAATTGCTATAAAGCCAAAAGTTGGGTGGTTGCCTAAAAACACCTGGAGACGATCCTGTACATTAGTAATGAGGATATGCACAGCTGCGAGCTGGAGAAAGGAACACAAAACAGACTGCGCTGCACAGTTGATGTTGCATTTCTACGTCCTACGTAGAACCCATGAGATTAAACGTTTACAGATTAAATTTTTTTATTAGTTAGGTTGCATTTAGCGCTGCAAGAAACACTTGTAGCAGCCTAGTGTATATACACATGCAATAAGGCTGCACCTAGCTTTTAACGAATAATTATCAGCGTCATTACTAGAGTGAACTTTGTAATCCACATAGACGGCAAAGGGATAAAAGATGTGAGACTCCTTTTTACATCACAACGAACGCGATCCGATTTCGCGCGTTAAATTGCACTTTTTATCACAAATGCACTGCACAAGTTTAGTGGTGAGCTCTTACACGACCTCGGCGGGAGCAATTCTTAGCAGAAAAATGTTTGTGAGTGCAGATGAAGAATGTGAGGGATTGCAGCGAAATAAAAAAACACTAAACACGAGCCAAGCGCTTGCAAGTGTTGAAATTTATGAAACAGTCGTATTATGACTGTCGAAATCAGTGCTATATTTTAAACACTACAGAAATGGTGTTGAAATAAATTCGGCATCTCGCTGCATGCACCGCCGTTAGCTGCTCGCAATTTCGAGACCAAATGAATCACAAACCAAGCTCCGTGTATGCGCCTAAACGTACGAGTTTACAGGCGTTATCAATAATTGTCTGAAATCTATTGATCTTGTCGAAAGCAAAAGTGTACGTCCATTGTTGTCAGGCTTGAGGCATCGGACAGCGTGAATCCATCGGCGTGTCCATCAATGAGTTAGGACCATCAACAGTAATGAATTATAGTAATTCGGAACTTTTCGTTGCCAGAGGTGCTTTAGAAATTCCAAGAAGACAACGAGATCGACAGTTTCTTCATCGAAAACAAAAATGAATTCCTATACTGCAATATTTGTGGCTGAGTCACGAATATGTTGCCAAGAGAGTGGACTCAACTAGTAGTAATAGCAGTAGTTGTAGTAATAGTAGTAGTAGTAGTAGCAGTACTACTAGTAGGAGTAGGAGTAGGAATAGTAGTTATAAGAGTAGAAGTAGTTAGTAGAAGTAGCAATAGAAGTATTTGTAGAAGAAGCGTAGAGGTAACAGTGGTAAGATAAGTCTGCTAGTGCAGCGGAAGCGAACGGTTTTCCTGGCAAGTCAACATTCAGTGAAGCCGCTAAAGTTTGACTCCATTGCCTGGCTCGCGAAGGTCGAGGTTTTAACCATTCTAGTCTACATGGCTGCCGTAAAGATGACAACACCACATTGGGACAATTTCCCACGAGTTGTGAAAAATTTTGTAACTCCATTGGGGGATGCCGAGCTGCGAACTCGCTTCCGTGTTGTTGGATGAGACGCTGTTGTGCAAGTGAGTACTTCACTGAAAAATTTGATAGTCGTCTGTTACGGGAAATTTTCCTCTCAACTGATACTGCTTTTTTTTCAAATAACGTACATACTTCTTTACACAGCTGTTTAATTTGATTGTTAAGCAAAATTTTGTTCCAAGGAATGAAGGCTTAAGGACGTTAACATCTTTAGATATTATATCAGTCGGTCATGTATCGCGCAGTGAAGGGTCGGAATAAGCCACGTTTGCTTCTCAAAAACAAAAAAACAATTTTATTTTTTAACAACCAATTATTTTACGATCAGGCTGCATTTAGATTTGTACTAGAAACTATTTTTAGCCGCTTTATTTTTGCGATAAGGCTGCATTTCCCTTAGTACTTGAACCTATTTCCAGCCTTATGTATATGTACAATAAGACTGCATTTAGCGTTTCTCAAAAAGCTAATACAATTCATATGAAACCAGTCATAACATTTTGGTTTCTACAGGGTTAAAGTTGAACCGCAACCAGCCCTCTTAGTCCATCTTTCGTTCTCGATTCATTCTAAATAAAATTGGTTTTGTGCCGATAATCAATTTAAACTTCGTTCTAAAATAAAGCATGAGGGCATGAATTATCAAGTCGTCTGATAGAATGGTTAACATTGCTATTTTATTGACATGGTACCCAATGGGAGGCGTCATCACCAGGAAGTTACCATTACCCCCAGGCAGGAGTGCTGGGCAAGCTGTCATGACCTAATCCCGCTCACCGTGCCTTGGTTTTTTGGCACCCCAGCGGCTTGCCCACTTGTAATGTTTTAGCACAAAAATCCATGGTGTTTTTTGCCGAAACTTCGACTTGGAATTCAATTTTAGGATATCATTGGGACGGATATTTTAAACTTTCAACACTCTGACTTCGGGCTCCGCCTGATCAAAACATTGGTGATGTTATTACATCATTAAAGAATGTTAGCCAGAAGAAAAAATTCCGACCTTCATCGATGTACTGTTAATTTTTTCAAATAACTTATGACTCAAAACCGTCTGATAAGTTGTTTTTTCAAACAGGGATGTTACGTTGCTTTTTCAAAATGGTACGTTGCGTTACTCTCCAATACAGTATGTTACGTTACTTTTTCGAAATGGTATGTTGCGTTGCTTTTCAAGAAGGTATGTTACGCTTCTTTTTGAGAACAGTATATTACGTTGCTTCTTCAAAACAGAATCCTACGTTGCTATCTCGAAACTGTACGTTACGTTACTCTTTTAAAGAGGGTACGTAACGTTACTTTCTCAAAACGGTATGTTACGTTCCTTTCTCAATACGGTACGTAACGTTACTTTCTGTAAACGTTATGTTACGCTGCTTTTCAAAACGGCACTGTACGAAGGCTCAATCCTCAGCTCCCTTGAAATGTAACACTGCGAGGCATGCGGGTTGCCGTCCTCGAAACGGGTTTTTTCTTCGTGCTGTTGAACATCTCGTAACAATACAACGCTGGGAAAGTGATTCATTTTGGAGGCGAGAATGTTAATACCAACCGACGAAAAACTGAAATTTTGTGCACTTCTTTGAACTGTTTTTTCTTTTTATAGCAATCTAACATAGATGTGCGATTAAAATATAATAACCATAGTCTGTTAAGCCTACTTACCACTCAATTGCGTGTTAGTTTGGAATTTTTAACGATTCTCTCTCTGTGCATGTAATGTCTGATGAAGAAATCATCGACGTGTGTTATTTAAATCAAAAAGGATTTGTAAACCCTCTAGATTGCTTCTTTGATATGATTCAACAGGCATGCATCGTTCAATATGGAAACTCTTCAAACAATTTAGTTGTCCATCTCTGATTTTTTATAATTTCTTTGGACAGAATACAAAACAAATCCTCGTCTAAGAATATTTTCTCTCTAACAATGCGTCGCGTCAATATCGTTCATATCGGAACCGCTGCTTTTGCAGACATCGCCTTACGCTTTCAGAATTCCATCTGGCTCTAAATAAGCTCTCTAAAATAACGCCGTCTAAATGGGCCATTGCCTCGAGATATAACATTTTCCGGGCAAAGCAAAACCGGAACATCTTTTCAAAGTTGCCTTTTTTTGACTGGTCTATATCATCTCTTCATCGATCACCGGCCTTGCGGAGCTGCTCTTTCCGGACAAAAGAAGAAAGCGAGATTAATAAGAAAATCTCAATTTAAAGCCGCGACGCAGATAAAAATCGTATCCATGGACGCATCTGTTACGTCTTAGACCGTGGTGCACGGTGACCGTAATCCGAACATTGCTACTCCTCGAATTTCCTCCGTTGAAGAAATTGAAACCCAGCTGATGAATGTTGTTAACACATCTACCCGCAGCAATTGAAAAAAGACTCAATTTTTATCGACGAGTGCACGCGAAATGAAAGTGAATTACTCATACAGGCAGTCGACTGCTATAACATTTTCTTGTACAAGTGGGTGGAGTTTTGAAAAAAACACAATGTATATTTCTTTGAATTTAAAAACCTAAGTAAAAATGATTAATTTATATGATTTCAAGTAGCTACCAATATAACCCATGAGAAAATGTTAAGACTTAGAAAATCTTTTCAGAATTTCCAGGTGCGGAATATTTCTTATTCTCCTTGAAATTCAAGAAAAATAGGAAACACTCCGCATCTCATAATCAACATAGCTTTTTTTGTAAGATTGAGAATCTTGAGGTGCATACATGTACCTCTCAGTTAAATTTCAAAGCTACTGCACGGCACTAAGTCTCAAGATATGCAGAGCATGAAACTGCCTCGTGAAGTTCAGCTAATAACTACAATAGAGAAAGCTGGCAGCTTTCTCGAGAACAGCTGGCAGTCATTTGCTGAGCGGAGCCGGATTTATTCACGAGTGTAACTCCTCATCCCAGCAAGCGGCGCAAAGTGCCATCGTATATCATTGCAGAGGCTCCCCGCTCGGGCGTTTGTATCTGTGGTCATCATTTTTCCCTGTATAATGCAATCTTTAACTGCCTCAGGGAGATTTATGACGGGGCTTGCACGAGGCGCATCCGTTTCTGCGCATCTCTTTCTTCTCAGGGCTTTTCTTCACCTTTTCCTAGCGGCTTCGGAGCTCTTCAGATACCACGTTGGTCTCGAACTATAGCTGCGACATTCATGCATAAACTTTTCCATTGGATGGATGCATCAGTCGCCAACTCGGAGATTAATAGTTGGAGTTGAAACCTTCCGGGAACAATAGGATGTCAGGCAATTTTAGCACGCTTGAACATTCGACGCTCCCCCATTTGAAAGAGCGATCGAGAGGAGATGTGCTCCTGGCAGCGCACAGTACCGAAATTCTCTGGCTCTTAAAATTACATTTAATTAAGAGAAGAAGGAAAGAAAATAGCTAACTTCTCTTGCTGGGATTTGTGTCTTAAATGTCATTGAACGTAATGCAAATTTAAAGTATTTGCGATATTCATGCTCTCCACGGCGACGACTAATTCTCTCGTCAGGTGCGCGATTTTCAGTGGAATGAGAACTAGCGACTAAAAATTTAAGCATTTCTGTATACATTTGCCTGTTGAGGGTATTTTACGGAGGTAAGGTGTTTCCAAGTTTCATATTTCATGTTTTGTTAGCATTTAACATAATTTAGCAATTACAGAAGGGAATTTCAAGTAGATGAAGTAGTAGATCGGGAATTTCATAACTAAAGCGTCTCAGCTTCCTACCATTAATTTTGATTACTGATACATCCTGGATATGTTGCACTTGTCCAGAAAAGTTGATAAGTAACAATGCTAGGTGTTTAGTACTGCTGACAGATAAGTAAAGGGTGGTTAAATTGTAAGGGCCGATTTTGAATGTGAACCACACCTAAACGTCAAGTTTTTTCTGCATTTAATTTGACATTTCTCTATTTCGAACTAACTCAATTTGAACCATGGTAGGATACACAATCGAGCAACGCGTTAAAGTTATTCAGGCTTATTATGAACCTAATTTGTGTTTTATTGAAAATCAACATCGGCCCTTCAAATTTAACCACCCTATACAAAAACTACATTCCAGAATTTGGAGTGTGCTTGCTTACTCTAAGACGTTTGCTTGCTTATTTGGAAACTGTATTGTAGAAAAACACACTTGTGTCATCGGTGTTAATAATCAAGGCCAAGCAACAGCAACTATGCATCGATGATAGGAATTCATCTTCATATACGATACTGAAAAGACGTTAACGTGGAGGCAAAATCAATCTCAATGGGATATTGAATTCACTGTTTCCACTGTGGTTACCGCGTATGCCGCTAACATAGATAAGTATGCCATAGATTCCACTGTAAACCGGCGGTATGCTCATTGACATACTTATCGTTAAGAGTTATTGCTAAAATAAAGTCCAAGTGATCGACCTTCAAGGAAGCAGGAGCACCGGTGGGAGGCGAGCAGAAGTGTCCAGGATGCTCGAGTTTTTGTGGCGCATTTTCACCCAGGTGAAAGAAAAGAGCGCATCCATGAAGGCCTGTCCTTGGGATTTTCTTTGATGTGACTGTCTCCAGATGGATCATCATCTGAATATAGAATGCCTCAGGACGCAACGTGATATTCTTTTGGATAAAACAATGCAGGTCGACCGACGCCGTAAGGACCTTGCACAGATCCGCAAGAATTCTTTAGAAAGCAAAATGCATCCTGTTCTTTATTGCATTGATTTTTCCGGGCAAGACTGATCATTTTGGATGTTCATGTGTTCAGACAAGCGGTGTATCGTTAGCTAACCTGTTTTTCGGAGAAAAATTGCTATTCACTTCTTTATTATTTTTTGTTTCGTTCGTTTCTTGCGACGTGTTGTTTAAATTATATATTTTGTGCATTTTTCGTTTGTAAAAGACACAGAAACGTGTGACAGACTGTTATATTGTTTTCTTTTGTTTTGAAAATGGTTAATAATTTGAAATTTGATGAAACGCTCGTTCGATTTTCCTTTACGTCATGTTCTTCGATTTCAAAAGTGCTACTGTAAACTAAAAAAATAAGGCACTTCATTACTGGATTTCTCCGAGTGCTCAAGCTTCTTTGATCATATTTCCACTCCTCAGAGTCTCATATACTGGCTGCACTTCCTTGTCAGTACAGGATTTATTACGTTCAAGGAACCTAAAATTTTCGCGATCCGTAACTCCAGGATTTGCTTCTGAAAATTGCTGTTATTATGTGTGTTTTTTTCACCGATACGCCCGTGTCGCAAACGTAAAAATTCACCTTTGCTTTGGAACTGTAGACTCGGTTCCTTGCCTAAAAGTTATTCAAGTGATCTTGAAACTGTTGCGTAGTGAAAGTTTTGTGGCGGATGGATCTCTACGTGTGCACACGGTGCTTCTGACACGTGCATGTACGGATGTACAGAGTATGTCGACGTATGACGCACGGACGAGTGCCCACAATGTTGCTGGAAATTACGTGCATGATTGTGAACTGTCGAAGGTGAATGCGCGTTTTCGATGGTATGAAGTGAGGACGCAAATCGTGTAGAATAATATCGGAACGGGAGCTGGAAACTTATTTCTTAATCTAGTTTATTAATCCTGTGACTGTGAGAAAATATCAGTCATTTTTTATCACGGTCAATTTTCGTCAGGAAATATCAATCGTCTTTTATTGCGGTCGAATTACATTTTTCTGCACGGTGTAAATTTTCGTCAGATGTTATTATTCAATGTAAAAAACATTTCGCTGCATTATATAGGCTTCTATCAGTTTGGGCTAATTTTCACGTAGTGTGATGACTCTGAATGGCGAAATGTTTGGAAAAAATTGAACTTGCAGGTTCAAGTTTCTTTGTTTGAGACCACCTGATCCTTAACAAACTTAATAGTCCTAGCATTATACATATAGTTAGACCACCATACCTCTTAACTAACTTAATGGTCCTCATATCGGTTAGCCTACCATGCCCCTTACCAATTCTACATGCCTCAATGCATTGAAGAGCGTAGAATAGAGGGCCAGAATTGAATTTCTTGTCAACGCACTATTGGAAATACTGAAACCATCGCACATATATCAAACACACAATTTTTGATGGCAGGAGATGCTTTTCGTCCTGAGAAGAGATGTAACACTCCCCTCTTCTGTATCAGGGCGGTAAATATTGCATCTATATTACCAAAATCCGTACGGAAATGTTTGTCTATTCATTGTGAACGTTTGGTCAACAAATAGATTCATTCATCTCCTCAACTTGTATTCGTTGATTTGAAGCGTAGAGCTTGTAAATCATAGTTTTTACTTAACCTTTCAAATTCTTATAAATGGTAGGTCAATGATACAAAGATGTTCAATAGATGTACGCAGAATTATGTAAGCCCTGATAATAAATATTTTTCAAAAAAGTTGAAAAACCGAATTTCTATTTTACCTTTCCTTGATAAGAGTAATTAAAAAATGAGAATAAATATACTAGTAATAAAATACTCGATAACTTTCAACTGAAATAACCAACACGTATGAGCCACTGGTGCGACGAGTTGAATGACTGAGACGTCCGTACATAGCACGAGACTAGGGTAGGACACCGATTCCAAAACAGGGGAGACCCACACAAACACGGCGTGGCCTCAAGTGGCGGGTGAAGATCTTGGTAAGCCATAGGAGAGGGGCATCACAGGTGCTTATTGATATTAATGCCATACAGCAATTTAGTTTGTGGATAACTGGAAACCGTTGTTGGCTCCAGTTACATCGATGCTCCTAACTCTCAGCCAAGTGCAGCTCAAATCGTCCATAAAATTGTCCTTCGAGCCAAGCTCACCTCGACCGTCGAACTGCTGTCTCCTCCACGCTTAGAAGATATATGTAAGGAGTGATGTAACTATTTGGATGAAAATGTCTTGGATAGAGCGCTTGAATTAAAATACAAATGCTAAATGTTGCACTCGTTTTGGAAGGTCTCAGCTTACGTTCATTTAGGATCAAAAAATTTTGCGGCGATAAAAGTGTCACTAGTTTTACAGGACGTGGTCAACACGAGGCGTGGTGAGTACGGTTGTGAACTTCACAAGCATTCTTATTAGCTTGTAATAAAAATAATGTCCGATTTCAGGAGTATACTTTATTATGGAAAAATGAACATAGAGAATGTTCAAATTTGTCAAAATATGAACGTTGAACATCTATGGTCATCTACCATTGATCACAATGTTTATTTATTCCTCGTTGATAAAAACTTATAGGGTGCAATTCAGTAAATCTATGAAAGGTGATTCCACCGCTGGTTTGAAATTGAAAAAAATACTCAAAAAAGTGATGTTGAAATCCCATTCAAAAGTAGGTTCAACCGTTTGAGGAAATGATAGGCCCTGGGTGCAAGATCAGGAGAATATGGAGGATATTGTAGTCTCCTATCTCAAGTTAATGAGTTTTTGCATTAGCTTTCTTGCAACGTGTGACCGAGCGTTATCGTGGAGCAGAATGGGCCATGTTGATTCTCCAACGTCGTCAGCAAATGGCGTGAGACTGTCGCATACAGTTACTAAAATTCTGAGACATATCAATGAAGCTTGGACGTAAATTTTGCTCAACTATTGCGTTCGGTTGTTCATTGTCAAGACTGCGTTCTAAAGCCCTGTGCCCTCTTCATCTTCAATGCTCTCCTCGTCATTACGGAATTTTAGAAACCATTTTCGTACTTACCGATCCCTCGCGCACCCCTCACCCCCGCTCTGTTGATATTGGCGTAGCGTTGGGAGATTTTCTGCCCAAGTTGAAACTCATGCAAGGGGGCCAAAGATTTTTTTTTCTAATATTCATAATTCAGAGCTTACGTCCTTCAAAAATATTTTCGGTCTCACGTAGGTTCAAAATTAGTATAGAGCACCCGTTAATTTTTAGGTATGCAAAAAAATCCCCTTAAATATAGTGAGGATACTATGTTAAAACGACGTTTCAAAACACAACATTCAGTTCGGTAAATATTTTTAGACCAACCTGATATATTACGCTTAAAATAATGGCGTTTTTTATCATTTATTTTATAGGTCGTACCTGGTGTCGCACTCGAGACGCTTCAAAAACACTTCGTAAAAAGCGTTTTCATGACACAATTTCACTTTCAGTATTTCCACGTCCCTTAATTCCGGGAACTTATGCGGTGAGTTGTAAAGAGGAGCTTAATGCATTCGCTGTCATGCAAATAATTCAAACTTCCATAACTCTTCTAATATGATGAAACTTACGCAGTTCAGGTTTAGGAATATCGCCAATTCGTCAACTTTATTGCAGCGTCAAGCTTTTTAATCCTAATTTTATACTTGTGATAAAACTGTAATTTACCTGAGGAAATAATGCCCACAATCTGGCACAGACTCATGCGAGGCCGATTTTACGAGAGCTTTTCCGTTGTTTTGTGCCATATTGGCCCTGGCTGGCACAGTCGTCGTTAGTGATTATTTCGAAAATGGTTTAAGAATATGTGCTTCATTTTATACAGTGAAAACTAATTTATATTATCTAGGCACTATTTTTGTCTTGCCCTGCAGTCTTCCCACAAACTTATTTCATTTATTATACGCTATGTTTTCCATACTCTTTCTTCCACCCCAATGAGAGATATGAGCTAATATCACAGAATTTCATTTGTTACCACATTAAACTGTCGAAGTGCCGTGATTACTTCATTAAAATATGGCTTGGCTTCAGCTTCGAGACTACCCTTAGTTTTATTTTTCTTTCTCTTACATAAGGCTCATATTTTTGCCCTATTAAAATAAAGACACGTTCCTCATAATGCAGAGCTGAATGAGACACTCATTTTTAATTAAGCCTCTCCTCAAAGGCCACTCTCCGTATTTCATCAATATTTACTGCTTAGAGAGAAAACTTGTTCAAAAATCACTTGAAAAGTTTTCCGTGTGACGATACGTCATTATACCAATCCTCAGCCGGAGAACTTTATTAATATGTTCTTATTTAGGCAAAAGTTCACAGACATAATCCTGGAACGACTTCATTTCCTTGACGGAAGAGTAAGAGTGCCTAGCAAGTTTGTGAAGAGAAGCAACTTTGCTCTAAACGAGCTCTGGCTCTAGTCCCTGTGAAGCGGTGGCGGCTTAGGTTTTGTCCGCTCCGAGGACTGCATAAATTTGAGTGCTCTGACGGATATGCGGCCTGCGGCAGCTTGTGTTGTGGTTGTGGGTGTCTTTTGCATGTGCGTGTCCAATATTGTGAAATTAAAATACGGGGTATGATCCCAGAAATTGTTAATCTAGTAACATTGCATAAATTCCGCAGACTAGATATATACAGGATGACACGAAAGTTCTGTAGCAAATTAATTTTTAAATACGAGTATGTTAAGTACTGTAATGTTAACTACCACGTCTAATATTTTCTGATTTTATAGTGTTTAGCTTCAACTTTGGCTTCTTGTAAAAATTAGTGCGCTATTTCGGCAAATTATTTCTGTACGGTAATAGAAATCAACGATCTGCTATCGGTCGATTTCACCTGACAAACTAGTTTGCAACTGAAATTTTGAAGGAAATCGAATTTCTGAAGGCTAGGCCTACTTTCGCACAACACACTATCCAACGTTATAAGGGGACCTGTAGTGTAAAATATCGCACCGGAAATGACCGTGTACGAACAACAACGGCCTGGAAAATCAGGAAAAAAAATTATCGCATGAGTTACAACAGATCCCAAGAGGTCAACGAAGAAAACGGCTGCCGAGCTCGGTGTACCGAGAGAATCCGTCCGCTGTGGGTTGAAAAGAAACCTGGGATTGGGTTGGGAGACTTGGAGTTAACTTGCGATTCAAATTTTCATTTTCTAGTCTGTCATACAATTTTGTGGTGTATCAAGTAGTTTTGACTTCGACTCATTGGAAAGATTTTATCAAACTTTTATATTTCAGATTGATTTGCTCGAGGATGATTTTAGTAACATCGAAACGTCGCAATTTTAAATGTGTTGACTCTAAGGTGTTTAGTTTAGCTTTTGACTTACGTTGAATGTTTTAATATAAATACGAATATAGGAGTGTTTTTAACATCCCTTACACGCTGTGAAATTGGCGTCATATTTTCAAATATGTCAATACGTGCGTCAGAATTTGTCTATTTAGTAACAAAAGGTAACCCTTTGTTTGAGTCTTAGCTTATTAAAAGTGTCAGGAGCCGTGACATGGTTCACAATTATTTACATAAAAAATGTGATACAAAAAATGACAGGATCCGAAAGTACTGAATGGAATGTACCATCACTGAATACTCTTTTAATTTGCCTCATGTATTTTCACCAAGTCAGTACTTTGCATCTGAATACTCTCATCAAGGCATGTACTTTGCATCTGAGTACTATCATCAAGTCATGTACCTTGCATTTGGGTACTCTCATCAAGGCATGTACTTTGCGTGTGAGAACTCTCATCACGACATGTACTTTGCATCTGAGAACTCTCATCAAGTCGTGCACTCTAATTAAGTCACGTACCTACATTGAGCCACGTGCTCACATTAGGTTACGTAACCTTATAAAGTCACGTAGCCTCATTAAGTCCGGTACCATCATTAAATCATGTGCCCTCATTGAATTACGTGCTTCCATTAAGTCACGTGTCTTCATTAATTCACGTGCCCTGATTAAGTTACGCTCACTCATTAGGTCACTTATCTTCATTAAGTCACCTACTCTCATTGAGTTACGCACTCTCATTGTCATTTACCCTCATTTAATTACACACCCTCATTAAGTCGCTTGCCCTCATTAAGTTAGGCACCCTCATTAAGTCACTTACCCTCATTAAGTCACATGCCCTCATTAAGTTACGCACCCTCATTAAGCCACTTACCCTTATTGAGTTAAGCACCCTCATTAATCACTTACCCTCATTGAGTTCGGCACCCTCAGCTCACCGTTGAAGGAACAAAGAGTTGTACGACGGCGTTCCCAAGTGTGGCCGTGTTCAAGACGGCCGTCAGTTGAGTTCCAGAGTGGCATCAAGGCGATCATGGCTTATCGATGTGATGGAAGGCCTTTGAACGTTTTTAAAGTGGCTGCAAGATCAAATCTGAATTATTCGTGGTCGTATTAACGCGTTTGGTCGACTGCAAAACTTAGCGTAATGCGGGAGTCCAAGAAATCAACCTGATAATCCAATGGAAATTTGGGTGGAATTCGGTGCCGTGTCCTTGGCTTCAGTTCAATAAACCGAAATGTAGGGTAAGCGAACTCGTACATGTGGATGTAGAGTCGGCGCTCGCACCAACGGTCGTCGTTATGATGGACTTCACAACAATGAAATACCTGAATGTCCTCAACATGGTCGACCTCAGAGTGCGAGTCCAAGAATTAGAGTTAGATCTCTCTTTTAGGCGGGCAAATGCTTCAAGTTTTGAAAACGAAGGGCGATGTTGCCCGGAGTTGCATTATTGGACCACTTCTCCCTCGGTTTAATCCCTTGATGTGAGTGTCCACCGTAGCTAGATAAAGATATATATTCATAAAGGTATATAGATGTTGAGTGAAGACAATAGGTGTAAATAAATGTAGATAAATACCTGCAGATGGATGTCAAAATTCTTGGTGCGTGCCTTTAGACTCGGCGAGCTCTATATGATAGAAAAACCTGAGTCAACTGCACCGGCCACAAACATTCTGCTGGGCTGGACATAGAGAGTTGACCTCGCCCTTTACAGCCCGATTTATTTCGGCAACAAGGCTGCGTTTAGCTCGGTACGGATACCTATCTAAAGGCTTATGTAAACATACAATAAGACTATATTCAGATTCTATGAAATACTCACACCATCCGGGTGAAACTGGACGATACGGCCGTTTTGAGCTGAGTTATAAAATGAAAATGAAGACCAAGCTCGTTTCTGCACCCGGCAGAGGAGGTGCGGTCTGTGATCTGGAAGAACCCAGCACGTGAAGAGGTGGAATTCAAGCCTCGCGCTGCTCTGCTAAACGAGAGTGATGGGCGCTACGCAGCTGGGAGGAGGATAATGTGAGCTGGAAAAATGTAACGAGAAGCCTGGAGGACCGTCAAAAAGATGCACGTGGGCCCTGGCGGGGAGCAGTCCATCGTCCTGGCGGCGGACGGTCCTCATACGCTGGGGGTCCGGTCAGTTGATTTGGGGCCAGAGTTTATCGTGGGCTCCGTGGAGCAGTGGTTAGCGTGATGGCCTCACAGCCGAGAGGACTAGGGTTCGAGTCTCAACTCAGGCAAGGCTTTTCCATCGTGGGGGAGCAGCATCTTTTAGGGTGACAACTGCCGGATGCATGGGGCTAGAGTTACCATTAGTTGCATGACAGTGGTTTGGAATGCATCAGGCAGTTAGATTAGACAGCCAAGTGCCCAGACATGAACTGAATAGAAAACTTATGGGACCACCTAGAGCGACAAGTTAGTCTTCAATATGATTGGCCACGTACTGATGCCCCAGTACGAAATCAGTCAGTGGAAGAGTGGTTTAAACTCGACCAGGTGTACGTTAGGACACTTTCAGAATCAATATCACGCAAAATTGACGCCATTATTCGTGCTTCTATGCCATATTAGTTGCAGGGGGCTATTTTTTTGGCCAGAGAGCTTATTTACATCAATCAACTTTTAAATATATCTATGAGGCAGCGAAAAAATTAAACTAGGTTTCTTCTTTAAAGAAGGCGACTAAATTTTCAAGTGTGTGCCACCCATATTTAGTCTCGAGTTACACAAACCGATTAAATGCTAATTGATTATTATTCTTTATTGCTACCCATTTCTAACATTCCCTACACCTGCCATGAGGTCGAACTCATCTACCTCACGTCTACCAGCAGCCTTGATAGGCCCGAGTAAATATCGAATTATTTTGTCGGCAAAATTAAAAGAAATGCATAGTGCTGGGTCTTCTTTCATTACTTCTATTTCTGGCGTTTGTAAGATATGTTTCTTTTTCTTCCTCACATTGCTTCTTCTTTCTCCATCTCTGACTCTGCCGTCCGCGAGAACATTCCCTTCCTCTGCTATTATGGGCTCCATGGCGTACTGGTAGCGTGATGGCCTCGCAG
>VOMN01010330.1:0-15749 GCA_014899125.1 Orchestia grillus
TCATTTCGGCAGCACTGTACGAGGATATAAAATGAACACATACACAGAGATGAACATATCTAAAATACCAACAACAAAGGAGCGAAATGAGGGAGTAAAATTACACTCAACTTATAGAATAAATTTTATATCCGAACGCAAAACGTCTCGCGCTTGGATCAGAACGTGAAACAGAGGCAGAACCTATTTCAGAAATACACTAACATGAAATCCGATGATATCAACTGCACAAAACATGGGGCTTTGCCTCATGGAATTGGCGTCCCATAGGTTCATTCATTGCTTTAATGCCTCACAATAGAAACATGGAAATCCCACAGCGGCATTAACTTGACTCATTTCGTACACAAGAAAGAACGTACTCGATCAGTTACAGCAGAGCTACTGAAATTCTCTCGCACTTGAGGTATGAAAAAATTATCAAAATGACATTGCTAAAAATGCGCGCCGTGAATAAAAAATAGGCAATCTTCGGTTCCTTCTGTTAGACGGTCACGTTCGGTACACAGAGAGATGCGGGCTGGTGGCAGGTAGCGAAATTTTTTGAAAACAAAATGTCATGTATGAAGGTAACCTCTGGCGAAGAGATCATGACGTCTACAGTTATAGGAGTGTACTCAGATACAAAATAAATGAGATTTGAACGAACAAAATAACTTTCGTGAAATTCACTCAATTCGATATAGTTCATGTTTTTTTAGACAACACAATGCTGGAAAATTCAACATAAAATGCTCAACAACGCTCTACGTACTGATGGAAAATTTTATGGACTTCACTGAGGTGTCAGAGTTCTTTCTTAAAACAGCACGTGGTTAGTGAGAACGAATACGTAAAAATACGGGATGTTCATAAAGTTTTACCATACGTTAGATAGATGTCTGAAAAAAATATTACGTAGAACATATTATACTATACATAGTTATTACTATGAGATT
Organism: Orchestia grillus; assembly: GCA_014899125.1. Lineage (NCBI taxonomy): Eukaryota > Metazoa > Arthropoda > Malacostraca > Amphipoda > Talitridae > Orchestia > Orchestia grillus. The sequence goes on from VOMN01010330.1 coordinate 939, forward strand.
CCGTTACCAAGATAAAAGGTTGAATACTCAAAAGTTTCAGCAAATGTATCACTAAAATAGAGAAGTTCATCGCTTTTATTAAGAGGAACTTAATTCAGGCGCTTTCTCAACAAGTACAGTAATTGAAGCACAGGCTACCATATCTTGACGTAAAATCGAAAAATTGACCATCTACGCTTGTCTCAATAATCCCTGTGATAATCTTCAAATCAGGACTCCCCAATAAAGTGCATTGATGATACTAGGCACCACAGATCAAAACGGAAATACAATAAAATCAATAAAACCGGTGTAAGTGTGTTGTACATGCGCTACATTGAGCATTCCATCCCCCACATATTAATCACGAATGAAATTGCACCCTGAAAAATTGTAGCCCAAAAAACGCGTTCACTTCAAGGAACGCGCAAAAAACTCGGCTCACGAGATCTTGGTTAGGGGTAATTAAAATGCGTTGGAATCTAAGGGAGGGAATTTCGTGCTCTCCAAAGCCGTCACAACGACCCTTCAGGGTCGTAAATACGCCTACTTAGTATCAACCATAAAAAGTATATCGAAGTTCAATAATGAATCCTGAAGCTCTTTAAAATGCCGATAGTGAGAGCTTTCTCTCATTACGCTTTACTTTCTAGCTGTGTCAGCGGCAGGGAAATATGAAAGTAAAATTCTGACGTTCGGAGAGTAACATGAGTGGAACACTAATGCCTCGTCTTTCGCAAAAAAAAATTCGTTTCGAAAGTGAATGTTTAAATTTGAAGTCTGTACAGTCGTTAGGATATACGAAACTCAACACCGTATTATTCGTATATTTACTCTGCATTTGATTACTTCTTCCTGTTCTGTTAGGGCGATTTTTAGAAATGTTTTAAAGATTCTCCAATTTTGGCACAGATCGCTAAAGCACGCCATAAATATGAAAACGCTAGCTCCTGGAAGAGATACATAAATTAAGAAAAAATCAATAGAAAGAAATACACAGGGGCTACAGATCGATTGTACGGGGCAGCACCCCATGCAGTAAGAACCTGTTTGCCCGTACATTCACAGAACGATATCTATGCATCAAGTACAGTACTGCGTTGAATATAAACAAGAGCAGATAAAATCACGACATTCAACGGAGTACAAGCTGTTGCATAACGAGATGATTACCAGAGGCAATATAATATGGTATTAATACAGATTTATTAACGTGAATTATGAGCGGCACTTGGAATTTTGCAACAGAATTTGGACATGAGTTCAACAAGCTAGCCCAAAACAATATTCATGAAAGAGCAAATTAAACTACTTGAAAATGAGTCTATTTCAATATTTGCAAAATGGCTTCAATTATTTTTGGGTCTCGTACAAGACGATTAATGGGTCTCGTAGAAGACGATTAAAGGATCTCGTACAAGACGATTAAAGGGTCTCGTACAAGACGATTAAAGGGTCTCTACACGATTAATGGGTCTCTACTAGACGATTAATGGGTCTTTACAAGACGATTAATGGGTCTTTACAAGACGGCGCAGGGGTCTGGCCCACAAATTAATTCCATACTTAATAATAGCTGTAGTATTGATACCAAAATCCCTACACATAAGCTATCAGATTACAGTCATCTACTCTAATCCAGCGTCGCTTTAACTTTGAGTCGTCACAAGAAACTGTCACGCACTTGAAGGATTTACACAAACAAATAACTACGAAGGACGCCGTCCGCAGAACCGAACGTGATGCATGAAGAATCAGCACGCTTTGATCCTACGGCTGCTAACAGCAGCACAACACTCGACCCTGGAACAGCCTGGACATATCTTGAATATCTTGAAAATGTTTGGGCCTCTATGCCCTNTCCCCCCCCTCATCAAGGTGAAGGCCTCATGCGCAAGCTCCGGGGTCAGTGCTACAAATACGTGACCAATTATACATCGAATAGGAGTTAGGCTTCCCTCGGAGACCATCCCTTTTTAGGATACTCATATCAGGAGCGTAAGGACGTCTTCTGGTTCATTTCATAACTTATTTTAGAAAAGAAACCGCTTTCCGGAGAAAAATGTGGTCAATGCTAAAGAGTTCGTAGCCTGCCTGCTAAGAATCTTTTTCTATCAAAGACGAAATAAATTAGCCCACAAGGAACCTGTAAATAGTATGTCTAAGTTTGAAACAAAATTGGCAACAGAACACAAAAATAAATGAATTAATACCTCAACATTTGCGAGTCGCACCTTGCCAACTCTCGAACACCGCCCAATTTAGGCTATATCAATTTCAAACAAAGGTACATATATGAAGCACGTATCGAAAACGTTTGTGATCTAATGCTTAATTCACTAAGAAGTATTTAATGGTCACTTCGGAAGGACGAACAGGCTGTTATCAGTTATTTATTGACTATACCTTCCGAGAACTGTGACAGTGGAAAGCTAGAGGTGAACACGATATAATGAGGTACCATTCTGATGAGAATTATTATTTCAGTAACACAAACCCAAACACGTTTTTAGAGTAGGCTATGCAATATTGAAATTGATTGGTGGACTAGAAACAAAGCACCACGCCAGGCACAATTTCTACCACAGACTAGACTACTTTGCGAGGTCTAAATCCAAATGCTCATTCAGTGAAATTTTTTGGAGAAGCACTTACACTATCACGTACATACTCGTTCAATGAAACAATGAGTCAGAGAGAAATACCTACCATTATAAATATTATGAGAACGACCGCATCTCATGCGATTTTAACATTGAGACTGTGTTGCAGTTCAAAGTTTATTTCCAGTTTCAAAATCATTTTCATCTGATGAGATAAATTAGTTAGGCAGTTCAAGTTATAGGAATAGCTCGAGAATCCTACCCACTCCCCAGGGGTCACCATGTCTCCAAAATACGCTGAAGGCCAATCCATTCCAGTGTACCCCCTGAGGGGGTAAAGATACAGTTGCAGCCCGGCTGATCGATGACTGCGCACAAATGCATTATTATAAGTGCTGCAAGAGATGAACGAGCCGTGCCATCGAAGGTGGTCTGTGTTCGCTCGTGCGTTGAGAAGCTGGGAAATATGATTATCGTTTGCACATTTTTCTCATTGTTCGAGCTCGGAGAGAAAAAAGCTTCAAAAAAGTTAAAACCATTCTACGAATTAGAGAAACAGTAGATTTATTCGGCATATAGTAGGACTGCTATTATAGATAACTGCAATAAACTTGTGTCATTATTTAGTATGCATGTTATTTACAGACGAATACAAAAATATTTTCGAACATCGCATCTTCGAAATCGTTGATAATGAATCAGGTGATTCGTCATGTGAGGTGTTTTAGAGAGAGAAAATAACCATTTCAGGCTTTGTGTTACTATTAAAATAGTTTTTACGGGTGAGGACCTTGGCATGCTCTCATAATCAAGGCAAAAGCACCTCATGAAGTTTCAGTGACGATCGATTTCCAAAGCCAGATATTTTCAAGCTCGGTACTCGAACAAAAATTTTTCCCTAATTTTGCAGGATTATCGGGCGGTGACTTCAGGAGACGAGACTCCAGAATGCAGCGCGACGTGTGAGCTCAGCGTGGCCAGCTCCGAGTGTCAGCTGCAGCACGCAGCGCAACAGCCGCCAGTAACGATATTCACTCACATAGCAACATTTTCTTGCCTGCTTCATTACCTCCAACTTCATTTTCAGACTCGTAAAGAAAATAATTATTTTAGATAACTACTTGACGAAGTATATAATTTCACGTAATGAAAAGAACGACAAGCGTTGAGCTCGAATAGGCGACGAGAGGAGCATGTGTTCGAGAAGTCGATACGAGTTTTGCAACGCTAGCGGTCCCGACCTCCCTAACGGCGGGTCAGTCTTCCGTCCAGCTTGGGAAAGAAGACCCAAAGTTCACGAGGAAAACCATGAACAAAAGCTGAAGCGAGTGAATGGTCTAAATAAGAATGTTGCTCTGAGGCTAACAGAGAGCGGGCAGCATGATTGCGAGTTTAACTGAGTCAAGTGAGAACGTGGTTTACTGGCATTCATAGCCATAATTATAATGTCCAAATATGGACAGAGGAGAGGATATAAAATCGTATTTTTGTGGGTAGAGTTTCGCGTCGCCTTCACAGCGAGAAAACTTCCACATGAAGTGTTCTAGCGCATCGTATTTTCTGTCGTAATCGTGTCACTTTATCGCAAAAACAACGCGCACTGTACAAAGTGACAGAATTTTTTCAACTTTTTAAATCTAAGTTAGTAATACAAATGGTACTGGACTCAGACCAGTTTATCAGTCACCTCTTTCCATCAGGCAGAAAGCATCTCTACAACTCCTCTGATCGGGAAGAAAAACAACCTATAAATAAATATGATAGGGTTGAAATTTTTTACAGTTAACGTACTCGCTACCTTTTAAACTACAACACTTATATTACCTAATAGACGCATTAGAGGCAGCGTGAAAAAGGACTTCAATAACGAAATCTAATTTAGCACATTAGAAATACGCTGTCTGATGCGATCATTATGGTCTCTTAGATTCAACGCTAATGCAAGACCTCAACACTTTGACAACTGCAGTGGTTTATAATCTTCTCTACGATTAATTTCAACCCACAAACGATAAAGAGGGTTGAAAAGTGGCCAAGCGACACCTCACTTAGATCATATGACTTTGCACAAGAAGCACGGCAATTGAATTTTTTAAGCTAAGAGAATCAGTTTAGGCGGTCTGGTTGTTGAGAGAACCTGTGCGATGCCCTGTGGAGACGAGCTAAGCTCCTCTCACCGACGTCAGGTTGTGCTGCAGCACACCCAGTGTTGCAACACTCTCTTCCAGCCTGCAGACCCACTCGGCCACTGCCTCTGACTGCTATTGCCCGGCCCAGACTTCTGGATAAAGTTAGCGCTTCAACATACCGCTTCCACTGAAGTTTATTATTCCCCAGCAGAATATACATGAAACTTTATGAATATTTGGTCTTGAGAGATCATTTCAAGTGTGGAGGATGCAGGGTTCGATTAGTATTCGACGTACTTGAAAGTTATCGAGTACGTTTTGAGGGTGGCATGATGGACTGTCAACAGTTTTTTGCATGCTGATATTGTAGTCCGGTGATCCATTTATTGCATCTCTTATTACACGTGAGCTAAAATATAAAAAGAAACAAAAAATAAAGCACGGAACGTTTCTTCAAAAGCAAGTATATTTATTTCTACCGTCCGAGTATTCAGCGAAAATTATGGAGGAAAATTCCAATAGTAACTTGTCGTTTTACCATTTACGGTATCCACAAGGCCTGCAGTATCGCACAACCCAGCTTTTGAGAAACTTTTAAACCAATGCTGAGCATTTGCAAATGTTACTTGGATGTGCGACAGAAAATGAATTCCAAAACAGGGCCCTTCGAATGCTTCTATATGGACGAGTAGCGCCCAGGCTCACAGCAGAGGGATGTGGCGTAATAACCAGAGAGACGAAGAGCTCACACTGACCATCCTTGTAGCTGCATGCACAGTAAATAGGATCGCAGTGTTGTTTCCTGTTCACTTAGGGGCAGAGTGTTTGGGCCTGGAATGCGGACCCTCTGCATGGGAGCTCGACACAGAACAGGATCGGAGCGTAACGTTTACGTTATCTTCGTACCATCGTCAGGCAAAATTTTAGAATATTTCAAGCGGTAATGTGAACAGACCGAGGGAAAACGCCGTACCGGTGGATTACTTTGTACGAAACGTTAACATGCTAGCACCGTGAGGAATATACGAAAGTACAAGCGGTAAAGCAGCACAATCGGCTGCTAAAACGTTAGTTCTAAATTAGAAATGGAAGTTACTTTGGCGTGAGAACTGATGCATGAGAATCTCTGTATACCAAAAAAAACAATTCATGAAGTTGTCATTGGCGCTCTTCGAAAAATTGTGTCGAAGAATAAAGGATTAATATGGGAGAAAAATGAACATTGAAGAGAGTGCTGCGGTCATGCGCCTAACGTTACCTTTGCTGCGCAGGGTTTTACACTGAGTGGCGCTTCTCTTCTTGTCGCTACACTCCGCTGCAGTTAATTTCCTCTTCGGCTGCCGGGACGAAGGCTTGTCTTGGCTCCCGGTTTTGTCAAAAGCTACCAACACGGAATTTACTTGGTTGGTTGAAGAACAGTTTGGAACCTTCAAGTGGTGGAGCGAGTTAGTGACAGAAGCACCACCGCTGTCACGAGACGCATTAATTTTTGTCGAACTTGGAGCCTTCTTCACTGGAGTGGCAAATTTGATGCCCTCTGATTTACTGATAGATTTGTTGTTAGATTTTTTTATAGTCTTAAGACCGGTCAATGGTGGCTTAGAATAGTTGGATTGTCTCGATACTTTTAGGGCATTCTTTGTCGAGAAAGGCTTTTGAAAAACGGTTCCTTTCATCTTACAGGAAGTGACCTCATTTCTTTCACATTCGTGATTATTTTCATCAGTTGAAGTGCATTTTTCCTCAAATGATTTGAATGAGAAACCAATGTTTGGCGGGAGAGACAGCGGCTCTTGCTCTTGACAGTCCATAGATGAACTACGAAACTGACTAGCACGGTAAATATCTTCCACTGAATATGGTCTCGAAGGAATTGTACGCGACGGTGAGAAATCTCTATTTTTTAAAACCGATCCATCGCTGCGCGCTGTTAAAATACCTTCGACAGTCTGAACAGATTTTGTAAATGACGATAATTTCCAAGCTAATAAATCCTTTGCGTTTTGAAAACAACCGTCCTTCAGCGTGGGGCATTCATCAGAACTCCAGGCACGAAGCTTCTCGAACAACTGAGTCTTATTCTTGGAAGATACAATGGAATTGGGCTCATCAATACCAGTCTTTGCCTTGCCTTCGCTATTCACATGCGTAGAACAATGATCAATCGCAATAATATTTTCTGCTGAAGTTTTACAGCAACTGTCAACACTGGATTGACCACCAGGACCTCCATTCTCCAATGCACCTCCGGAATTACAATGATGGGTTACGTCAGTTGACTCTCCTTCACATTGGTCGTCCTTTAGAACCTGTTCAGAATCTCCAAGGCTGGGCCTGGAATGAGATGCATTGAGGCCTCTTTCTACGCCTCCGACAAGCTGACCGCAAGTGAATCTCGAAACGTCAGTTAATGACTCGCGTTGAATTGTTGATGTAGGGCAAAGAGATTCTTTCCCACTGGCTGATTCTGAGTTCGTTATATTGTCAAAAGAGTCTCCTTCGATTGAATTTTCAAATGATATATAGTCATTCGAGTCGGTAATGCAACAGTTTTCTACTGAATGCAAAAGCTCGGTAGAGTTGAAACTTTGATCAAGGTGTAAATTGGAAAGATTGGTGCTCATTTTCTCTACCCTTTTCTCTTCTTTTTGTACTAGGCCACAATGGTCTGGGCCATTGTTCTGAAGACTGCTCAATTTTACACTTTCTGAAGAATTTTCCTTTTCATATCTCATTCCTTCAGACACATTCAGTGAATTTTCATAAGGACGAGCAGTTGGTAAAAAATTGTACACTGAATCGGAGACCGAAATGGATTCCTCAGCAGGCTGTAAATTGATCCCATTGTCTTCTTCGGGTAAATTACAAACCTTACTGTCATCAAATTCTGAGATATTTTCTGCAGTAACATCGCCAACCTCAAAACTGACATTGTTTCCCAGCGGAAAAAGAAAACCGACTGCGTCACTCGAGTTATTTTCAAAGGAACTTTTGCTAATCCAGCATTCGGATTTACCCTCAGGTGTTATCAGCCTATCATTGGTCATGCTGTCAATATCATTCTCCATGCATCCCTCAGCCCTGATTATCGGGCAAGTAAGTTCGCTGCTAATTTTGCCCGCTTGAACTTCATGGAGCTTTGACCGCTCCGTTTGCGGTGTTTTGCTCGAGTGCACAATGTCGGGATTGAAGTGGAGTGCGATGGCTGAGTCACGTTCCGAGTGTTTCGTGCTTGGTTCCGCTAGAGCTGAAGCAACCGGCGCCTCTCTTCCGGTCACTCCTGTCAGTGACATCTCTTGTCCTTCAGGAAAATTCAGTGGTGACCTCTCCTGCCCTCTAAGAAAGCCTAACGCTGGACTGTCTTGTCCTATCAAAGCGTTCAACTCAGACTCCTGTTTTTCAGAACTCAATTCGGTCTCCTGTTTTCCAGAACTCTCACGGTTTGAAGGTAAATTCAAAGAAGAGCTGTCTTGACCTCCGAAAGAATTCAAAGCTGAAGTTAAGCTCATGTCTAAACACTCCAAACTTGAAGGAAAAAAGTCTTCGGCTGCTACAGGATGTAAGGTTCCGTCGAGAACACTTACATTATAGCTTCTGTCCAGGACAGGTACGTAGCCTACACCGTCTACTGGAGAAGGCGATAACAGAAGAGAGTCCCCATCGTCGGCAAAAGCTCTCCCATTTAATAAATCCTCGTTATCAGAGAGACAGACAAAAGCATCAGGAGAAATAACGTCTAATTCCCCGCCTGATTCGAATTGAACTGACTCTGCGATGTCTGGTTGCGAAAGTTGCATCGCGAACTGTGACCTATCAAAATCCCACGCCAATTCTAAATCATCCATTTGAGATTCACAATCAACAGTAGATGCCTTTTCGTCCACTTTCACATTATTTTCAGGAAGACGAATGCTATCTTTGGAGCTGAACAGGATTGATAAACCATGATGATCATCCACACCAAAATGATCGTTGACAATTACCTGAATAGAATCAAAATGAGGACTCTTCATATTCGTTAGGATCGTATTCTGTTGTTCATGCAAGTCGTTGTCGATTTCCTTGTCATCGGCAGCACAGCTGGTCTTATTTGCTTGCAACGTCTTACAATTGCCATTTAGTCCATCGGAGGAATTTATCTCGGGAGCGTCAGCACTTGATTCACGATGACCGAATTGAGAACGGTCCTTCCGATTCTTAGAATTTTTAAGCTTCACTTCATCTCTTTTCATTTCAGCTTTATTTATCAACGCTGAAGAATAATTCGTGTTTTCAATTGCATTATGACCTTCGTCAAACTCGTCACCATTTTCATCTTCGCTAAGCATTACGTCATTTAACACATCAACTTCAATGTTTTCATTCGCATTACCGGACGACGTTTCCATGTTTAAATCAAACACACTGTTTGCATGAACTTGATCAGCACTGAGACCTTTGCCAGAATTACTGCTCTTTCTAGCTTTTTTTTTGTTTGCTAGCACGATTGAAGTTTTCCTTTTCTGAACGGAAATAGATTTCGTCAAGTTTTGCTTGTCGGCCGCTTTATCATTTGAAAGAGGCTCATCTAGCGACCTGGACGTACCCGTGGCACAAGATGCCCGCCGCGTTGCAGAGGACAAGGCTTTAAGGGCGACAGGAGACTTGGGTGGGGCAGCAGAACTTCCTCGCGACTTCTTTGCGATGCCAATAGGATGAGCATCACTAGAGATGATGCCTGCGTCAGAGGTCGTTGGTGATGCCACGTTAGGTGGTGTTCCAGGAGTCGATGCAGGAGACTGGAGGGGTGTGGTTTTGGAACTTCGGTTTCCATTTCTGAGATTCGGGGTCGAAGCTTTCAATGACCTATTCGATACCATGGGCGAGGCACTCTGAGGCGATTGAAGAGCAGGTTGGCTCGATCCGACCCCACGGGGGGCAGTGGCCAATGAGGAGGGGCGAATGACCCCTGTGGGCTTACGATTGAGAGTCATAACAGCGTTCAGCAGGTGACAGGATCTCTTCAACGAGGGCTGCAAGCTGTTGATATTTGCACAGCCGGCACAATCATAATGGCGTCAGGACCAAATAATGAACTTCTAGTAGAGATCAAGAATATTTGTTGGTCGTGTGTTCCTAATTAGCATCGTTATGTGCACCTCTAATAATAGTGCAGATTTCCATAGGAAACTCACACGTATAGCAAGTTCACGACAAAACTTTCAATCAAATCGGAATAATTGTTCACAGTGTGTCACGTTCGCATCCCCACAATTTGTCAAGTTCACAAAAGACGAATAGAACTGAATCGATTAATTTTATACAAAAAAAACTACAAAAAGTCATCCATGAACATCAATGAGTGTCACGACACATGCAGTACTTTCCACAAAAGCATGTCACGATCCAGGATAAACACTTGATTTGTTCTGAAACAATGAATTATATACCTCAAACATAAACCACAACATGACCGAATCAATATAAACGTTGAATAGATTTCTTCCACAGCCCCCGGAAATCAGGTTTCATTCGAAGGGGAAGTTTCAATGAAACATTACGGCAGGAGGAGCACAATGGGCGCGCATCTTGAAGCCACCCTCTCACCGAGCACGCGCACGCACACTGAACTGAGCGCCGTACGCAGCTGGTGCGCAGGTCTGAGCAACCATGACGGCTCAGCTGTGCCTGCCAAGCCACGTGACCTGCACTCAGCGCGGGTCAACCGCTCTCGTCAAATTACGCGCTCTCATTATGTGGTCTGGACATTTTACGCGATTTCCCAGGTGGTTTTCATTTCTCAAGGGATTTTTTTTCAAAGACGGAAACAATTTGGAACTTATTTTTTTAAGTACACAATGCGCTGCGTGTGTATTAAAAACATTTATTAAAATTGAACGGGTCAGCAGCGCTCATAAAATTTCGTTCTGAAATTGCGTTGCTTGGCCATTTTACGCGATTTGACGAAGATATTTACCTCCTTGCAGAATTTTTTGTTATCAATTTTTTCAGGTGTCCTCCAGTAGTAAGGCAGTTTACGTGATTCTGTTTTCATCCCGTTTTGAAACTAATTTACCAAGTATGCGATGCGCTGAGTAAAACCATTCATTAAAATTGCATACATCAAGCACGCTCGTATAACTATTCGCAGAACTTATATTGCTTGGCCATTTTACACGATTTAACAGGAATAGATAAAAGTTAACTACTCTATTCATGGAATTTGTTTTCAAATTCGTTTCAGTATGGAACTAATTTTTTCCAAATACGCAGCTCAAATACAAAAAGAAACTATGTTACGATTGGCATGCAAAAATTAACTAGGTAGCAAGCAAAATAAGAACAAAAGGTAAATTAGACCGCAAACTCTCGTTCTGGTACACTGGCACCCGACTGTAGCTGGACGAGACTGCCTCGAAGGACCATTGAGGTGTGTAGTAATCGAGCTTTTAAACTTCACTGGAAGTGTTCCGGATGCACCTAAGGAGCAGATTGTGTCAGAAAGTATAACGTGAGTTAGAAATAACGACTGGTACTCAAAATAGAACGTTTGCTGCAGAGTCAGAGAAAGGAAATTAAATCTTAGATTTCAATATTGAATTACTAAGAAGTTCCACAAACAAGCAAGTCGAGCATACAGTCGTGCTTTCGCAAATAATTGTACGCGTAAAGATGCGTTCACGAGGGCAGACTAAAAACGTATAGCAGAAGTGGAAAGTCTCCAAGTTTGAAGTAGAATTAAAAATTATTTAATTCATTTTGTTCTTTTGCTCTCAGCATAAAACTTCACCTCGAAAATATGTAAAATATTGAGTTTCTAGAAAAATCATCTCCAAATTTTCAGATGTTCGTAATTGCCTCCCCCTCAAGTATGACTCTGCATTACACTATTGTAAAAACTATCACAAAAATCATTCAATAACAACTCGATGTTTGTAAGTGCATTTCACTTTATAAACCTGCACACGTGATCGTAACACAAATAACTTCACTTTCTTGATAAACATAGAACACTGGTCCTACGAGCACAAGACGCGAAGTTCTCAGCGCAGTTCTGGAGCTAAACTACAGATTTCACTCCCCAAAATTTAGAATAGGAAATGAAATCCAGTCCCAAATTCGAATGGTGCGTTTAGCTGAAATTGTCCTTTATGCTGCTCCATTTACAAGAAGAGGTTGCTTGCCAACGCAGCTCAGTGTAAGTGACATCGCTAGTATGTTTCAAGAAGTAAAATCCCACTATATACTATTACACCGTTGTTGCTTGCTTGGTTGGTCCGTCTTTCTGTCACGCTGTTCAGGATTTAGATAGAAAATTCCCGGGTCCGTATTCTTAACCAAATAGAGAGACTCAGATAAGGTAATCCGTATCAGTGATACTGGAAAAAACATCTCATGTCAGAGTTACCGTAAATAAGAGGTCATCTTGAGAATTGAGCACCATTTGTCGCGCCGTTTTTGGCGGGGCGCGTCCACTAGTTTACACTAAATTGAACAGTAAAAAATTTTTCTACCCATTATTTTGAAAAGGCGTCTAGTTCCTAGAAAGCGATTAACGTACGACACGAGCGAGAAATATGCCAGAATATGAGGCAGATAGTTATCAGCTACTATGCACATAAATTTTCTGCACACTTAATCGTCAATAAGAGTGTAGGGATGGGAAACAAATTTCTAATGTTCACCAATTTCGAAGTAAAAATAATTTTAAGGAGCAGGATACTATAATATTAGTTACAAACAAAACATTTGTTGGTTAGAATTGTTTACATTCCATTTATCAAGAAAATGTTCGTGATTCAGGCCCTTGAAATTGGCCAATTTAATAGTATGAATCTTTTGAAATAAGATAAGAACCACTTTGTTTCACTGATCATAACGATCAATAAAGAAAAGATGAAATTTATCTGCCAGTTATGGATCCTCACAGTAACTGATCACACGAGATAACCTGAACACAATTTCTCCCTCTAGTGTAATGTGACACACATGATTACATAGCACAATAAAATCAATATCATTACTTGATTGGTACCTCAATCAAAAGTCCTAAAGGCCTGGATAAAGCTGAGGTAACCCAGCACTGCCCCCTTGGGGACGCCGGTTCATATAGCATAATATAGACGACCCAACCCTATTGCCTATGGCCTATGGTAATAATACTACGCCCCCTGAGAAGACAGAATCTATTCATTTTTTCAAATAATCCACTTACAATACAACGTACGCCTACAGAATCCTTCTAATAGCGCCATAGTGTACCTCGAATGATAATACCGGAGTAGTATAAATCCTGTTTGAAATATTTATTAACTGATCGTTAATTGAATCTGAAAATTTACGTACCATACTGCGAGTTCAACTGAGAGACCGGTATTCTCAAAAGATAAGAAAGACGAGGCTCCCAATCTTACTTCAGTCTCCGTCAAATTATTTTCTTCTTACCTTATTGAGGAAAATGTTTGTCATCAATTGAAGTAGGGCCTCAAAAATTCTTTGTCGCCATTCAAGTCGTCAAATATTGCCATGATCTGATGCAGTTTTCACAACATCCTTTCACGAACAACATGAGTTGGTGTCTATGAAACTCCGATGAAAAAGGATGCACAATAGTATGCACCAAATGTCAGCCAAGTTGACTGATGTAAAAACACGTATATAAAAATGTGCTCATCGAGTTGCCGAGCATGCAAATCCGTTCAATGCATTAATTAAAAATGAACGCACAAAAGCCTAACTTCAAACAATTCATTGGTAAATGAAACAATTTAGTTTCGTCACCAGCAACACACGGCGGCCGCAAGTCTCCAATGCACATTTAACGAAGAAGACGAATATATCGTACGCTACCTATGAATTGTCATTTTTATTCCTTCGGCATTTCAATGCTACACAAAGTGCAACGTACGATAATATGATGAAGAAATTCCGAATAAAACATTTTGGAATATAAGTTAAATAGGATTTGAAATATGAATTCCTCGTCGAAAAATAGAAGGATTTCAGTTTCCCATCGAACTTAGAACGAACAGCAAGACGCCGAAAACGAATAAAATATGAAATGAATTTCCTCTCTTATTCATCTCGTATTCATCAGTTCATTCATGAAGACAAACCAAATTTTGGTTAAGCGCGAGAAGCGGAAAATCTGAAAATTTCGTAAAATATATTAGAGAAAATACGAAACCAACCGGTGCTCTCTCGGTACGAACAAGAAGATGAGCAAACCGAGTGGTCGCAGAACGAATTCAAAATTTACTCCGAAAAAAACGTTGTAAATTAAGTTACTCGATTGGAAAGTATGCAATGATAACAAGTTTAATATAATTTCACAGACCGATAGAAGGAAATTGAGACTAATTCACAAATGAGAGAAAGGTGATGACATTGTCGACACGAGAAGTGTAGTTTTCAGAGTATTGATAGAAAAAGTATAATTCACGAGTAAATCCCGGTATATAGAATTAAAGACTCCCTTGAAATTGGAAATATTTTCTGATTAAAAATACTACTCACGATACAAGTTATAGTTTGCATATGAATTCATTCTTTCAAATTCCCAAAAAGAAAAGAAAAAAAGGCTACCACCATCTCTTGAGCTAAGGAGAACAAAACTACACTAAATCAAGTTAAATTATCCATTTTGATGCTCTACTGCCATTAATAAAATAGAGGCCACTACTCACAGGAGCGATGGGAGCCGAGGGAGGCATCTCGGGAGGAGTCGGGAGTGTCGGGGCGGCTGCCGTCCTGAGCCAAAGAGTCTACGGACGGTGCACGACTGGTTCTGTTGCTCCCGCGTGTGCTTGTGCTGCTGTGGGCACGTAGGTCTGGTCACACACTGGCACGGGACTGGTACGTGAACATGGGTGTCAGGGAGAGTTCTGGGACGTGGTGCTTGAACAACTGGCTGTGAGGTATACGGAATGACTATTATTTTGTTGTTCTTTAACCCTTTGCTCTACAATTACTTTGATGTATACCAAAACACACACTCAGAAAAGGAGGGCAAAAGAACGGAAACAATTAAGGAAACCGCATCAGACTCCATAGACTGCACGGTAAAGTGTTCACATGCGTACAGTTGGTCAAATAAGTATTCGTAACGTTCGAGAAAAAGT
>VOMN01010336.1:0-17224 GCA_014899125.1 Orchestia grillus
TCAGGGCGCTGATCCTACCCCTCGCCGAGTACTGTTGCCTATGAAATCAAGGCACCAGAGAAAACATCGTGAAGCTGGAAACTGTACTACGAAGTTTCATTACGAAGATTGGTGAGGTACAAGGGCTGGACTATTGGAAACACCTGAAATTTCTCCAACTGTATTCTCTTCAGCGATGAAGGGAGAGATACCTTATATTCTACGAGTGAAAAATGATTCGTGAATTAGTACTAGACTTCAAAAACGAGACCATACGGCTGCGCACAAGGTAGCACATTCGTTTTGGCAAGATATGTGTTTCGCCATCGTGCAATGCGAGGGCGGCTGGCAGCGTTCGGACCAGACATGAACAGTCATTGTCCGTAATGGGACCCAGACTCTTCAACTCTCTGCCAAAAGGTCTGGGAAAATTCGAAAGTTCTCTGAACGTCTTCATGACAATGCTGGATATATTTTTAACAAACTATTCTTGATAGGCCTCCCTTGCCTCACTATCATCAAACTGCAGAAGTAAACGGTCTCATTCAACAGCTCGCGGATTTGCGAAGTCACACCATGCGCACAAAGCGGCGGCACCCCAGTGTGGCCCGGGCGTGAAGGCCTAAACATCTTCAAGGTATCTAAGGCACTGTGAAGTTTACCTACAACACAATGAACATACCATGATAAAATCAAATTTCAAAGCAAATCCCTTTAAATGACCATTTTCCGAACAATTTTACGGTTTCAATTGAAATTGTCTGGAACCATTGCGTTGTTTTTCAGATTTTAGAATGAAATGAATTCGTCTATACGCATGCGTGCTCATTCCTGAGACTGGAACTCGTCCAATTTTTAGAATAGAATACGAAAGCCATTCTT
Source organism: Orchestia grillus (assembly GCA_014899125.1). Classification (NCBI taxonomy): domain Eukaryota; kingdom Metazoa; phylum Arthropoda; class Malacostraca; order Amphipoda; family Talitridae; genus Orchestia; species Orchestia grillus. The sequence goes on from VOMN01010336.1 coordinate 862, forward strand.
AAGCTGTGCTACTCACTATAGTTCCCTTGACAGAGAGCCACACACACCATCGTGTGAAAATGCACGACTCAAACGGGCACGGCTCACAAAATGGCCAAGGCTCGCAGCGGGGAGCAGTTCTTTTTGGATCCCACTGTAATTTTTTGTTTCCGCCGCCCCCATAGCGCCTCGCCTGAGTGGATCGCCACGGCAGCAAAAATCCTCTTCAAAAGTGCATTTTTATCGCAACATCCTCAAGATTATGAAGAAAATCCTGCGAAAGACGTGCTTGCCTTCCAAGAGCCTCATCAATAACGGCGTGCTGGAGACGAGAGATGCCCCCTCGCTCGGCCCGCTGCCTTTAACAAGCTTCTTTTGCAACATAATGAGGGTGTGCGGGCCAGATATGACCTTGCAATGTGCTAGATAAGCCAGCCTTCTCCCATCCACCGTATTTCATGTTTCTAAGATATAAATAAAAGGCTTCTCTTGCCACAATCTTGCTGCATTTCCTCAAGCTTTGGTGTTCTATAAAAAAAAGTCTAATGGAAATCGTTTTTTGTCAGCGCCAATGCAATGTATTTTAAATAAATATCATTAGGCCTTTATGTAGGAATTTTTTTTATTTTTTTAAATTATAAGTGGATCACTGAAACCAGTTTTAAAGTCTTGATGTATGGGAATTTAGATTCCAAATTCCCACCTTGATACACTATTTAACTCGTCGACATTTGAAGCACAAAATATTTCTCAACTGACTTTTGTAATGTTTCAAATTGTGAGCCGAGACTCAGCGTTAGGGTTTCTATTGAAACACAGACTGCAACTCATGGGTCTTTAATTGGAAGAAGATGAGAACCAATTCAATGCCAATTGGCGGCCAGAATTGATTGGCATTCTGTCAGTTTGGAAGGCTGCACAGCTGGCTATTCATAGGGCCATGAATGCTACAGAACTACGGCTCTATGAGTTGCGGTGCTTTTCTGGAATTAAATTGTTCTCAGCATGGGACCGTTGAAACTATCGGTATCCTGCATATTAATGTAGTTACTTTGACGCCTTTTGTTCAGCGGGCTGAATCCGTGGTGCTACTTATGCATGCTCGTGCGAAGTTTGCTGTCTTCATTATTGCTGGTCAGGAAAACATTGCACCTCACTCACCACTACAGTGAAGTGAGGTGAGAGGTCGTTTTTACTGCCATTTTTTTTGTATTATCTTGTTTTCGAAAATATGAATAAAAATTCTCAATGAATTTAGTATTCAGCATTTTTTCTTTCTATGAATATGTTGGTTTCATTTCCGTGGGCATAAAACGGTCGAATTGAGTACGGCGTAGTATTATCACTAAGTTTTATGTAACCAATGTTCATGGAAAAAACAATGCTTTCCAAGTAAGGGAGGGATTCCCGTATGCCTGTTGGCCGACGTGGCCGCGAGAAACTTTTTTTGGGAGCGTGCGAGCCTCCTGCGTATCGTCACCACATCGGAAGTGATACGATTGAGAGGCCCCTTCGTTTGTGAAGATACTCTCGCCTCATTTTCCGCTCATCTCCAGATTAAGAAGGAAACTTCCTGGGTATATTATAATTATTTGACATTATACCACTCGATTCCAGCTGGCAACAAATATTGCAGATGCTTGCAGCGACGAGTAATTAAGGCTACTACTGAGGAGCACGAAGTCTCCAATTTATGATGGACAATGCTTTAGCCTGACCCCGGAATAGCAACATAATAAAATAGCAATACGATGATAAAACCACCACGACACTACTCCTGATCATACACAAAAACTTTTGAAGGATAACAATTATAAGACAACAATAAAACAAAAACGCTGCTCTTCGCCACAATTGAATACATTGGCAAGATAACAATAATAAGAAAACAATATCACAACCACGCTGCTCCTTACCATATAGAAAATAACAGGATAACAATACCATAACAAGACTCTTCCTATCCATGAAGACTTCCCCTGAAGTGGTCGAGTCTCCAATAGAAAATCCGTGAGCTTGCCGCAACGCTGACGAAGACAAAAAGATAAAAGCTTTGGAAGCAATTCATACCTTGACGGAAGAGACAAGAATCCCGGGATATTCGCGGAGGCGGAAGCTCAATGGAGACCGGAGTTCGCCCTGATCTCCTAACAACGGAACTCCAGGATGTGACAACGGAGTGGAAACGTTCAATGAACCGGTTTCTGTAAATTCTTGCCAAGGGAGAGATTTTAAAGGGTCTTCCTTTCTGGACCATTTGAAAACCAAAGTGCTTGAGCGGAAGACAGCAAGCGGGTGCTCAATTCTAAATTGCGAGCACAGGGTAATATTTTTTTCGCAGACCAACATTATTTGCAAAATAGCACGAACAAACATTTTGACTGCACAACTTTGGTAATATTTTACGATGTCTTTTTTATTAGTCAATCACATGTGCAAGAAAAAGAAGCATAAGTCTTTAGGTTCAGTTCAGCCGCAGAGTTAAAAAACTAACTTGGATTTCCACTCCATGAATACTTTCACGACAACATATCTTTCCCTCTGAGAACATTTTTTAAATAAAAATCTAAGTTACTTCCTGGTAAGGCTCTCAAAAATTTATGAAATTCATGCAATATATGTAAAGTCCCTCAGAGTCGCGGAGGTGAAGCTGTAATATACAGCGACGGAGGCTAAACTCTTTTGTTTGAAACATATTCGCATGCATCCCATACAGCCTTGGGACCCATCGATGCTTAGAGGGTAGACTTTGGAGCCGAGAATCCCATAATGCCTGCCTGTGTAAATTTTTTAGAGCTAAGCTCTCTCTCTTTGGTAAAAGATGTACGAAGTGTTTTTCTCTCTCGAGCCAGCCAACCTTACATTGCTGGAAAAACGTGGAAGCTAAACCTCTATTTGATGGGTAACTCCGCAAACAGTGATATCCCATTATTCTGGAACCCAAACCAGGATTGGTTCAGTTTTCCAGCACCCATGCGTACCTCCACAAAGAAACATTAATTAAAAAATCAATTTGATACTACTGTTAAGTTTAGCAAGCGAGCTTCTCTAAAACTTGAATCTTTTCACGGCTGGCAGGTGAGCTTTAACCTGGTGGTACAAAATCCGTCGTGTCAAAGGTCTCGTTACGTTGTCGTAGTACATCATTCAATACTCTCTCTGCTTTCCACGCTTCCTAAATCTGAAACTCAAACTCCAGTATTCAAAAATGTACCAGTCGCACGTACACCGTAACTCCAACACTCAAATTCTATCATTCAAAGGGCTATTAGCGCGACATGAACCATGGCCATTATTCTCAACGAGCGCCGCGTACTGGCCCGCTGGGTCAGATCACAGACAGCTTGAAAAATGGAAGCCGAACCTAAAGCATGACCTACGTTGCGCCCTGGAATTGCCATCCTGCCCCAGAGGTGCTGCAATGTGTGACAATGCATCCAACCCCTTTGTCCATTATATTAATAGATTTCATCAGATTGAAAGCGACGATTGCGGATTGTGCTGGTATACGGTTTTCAATTTGTATTTCTTCTCTTATCCATCTGCGTATACTAGTATGAACTTATCATCGCTCATTTGGTTTTTCCTAACTGGTAAAACTTTTTTCAAAGGTAAACATTGTAATTCCTTCTGGTACATTAAATGAAGATGTATACAAGAAGCATTAATGGAATATCTATGTGTAAAAATAATGCGACGAATGCATGTTCTAAATTCACTCGGAGCGACTCGTGACGAGAAGTACAAACGCTCGTCACGCTCTTAACGAGCATCTATGGCCACATGCTTTACAGATTTGGCTCTTAATTCGCTACATAATTAAGGCCAAAGATTGACAATTTGGAAGAACTATCTTGATAAACAGCAAATTTGAAGAATTGATTTCGAGATAAGTATCAAATAATGAACGACCTATATTCGATGATACATTTTCTCCGAGGAATGTCAAAACGTGGACATTTCCAATGCCTTTCACCTCCGAGCTCTTTCCTTCCGTCTGGCACACGCAATAATTCAAAGAATGCGACTAGCAGTCGTGAAAGGGGCTGTCGGTCCCAGTGATATTAATGTAGACACTGCTCATATTTTTAGAATAAGCCAAACTTTTCTCGTATACTAATATGAAAAAATTAAAGGGGTTCAATACGTTTCTAATGTAAACAAATGAAGTTAACAAATCTACTTATTTAAGCGTATACCTCACGCACTTGACATAAACATTGTAATTCACTTGCTAGGTCTCGACGAGAAAAGCCATATATTTTACATTTCCACTTATACAACGATGAGAGTCAATGTGTAAGCTACGTACGCGAAAAAGCGTGCGATGTAAATAAAAGAGGGGAGCTAGTTTGATCATCTCAAGCTGACTTTGCAGGCTGGTTGTTCTCAACTGCCCTGATAACATCACTCCGTAAGCGCTCGAAAATAAGTCATGAATGCAAATAAAGTTACAAATTAAATCTTTGTGAACACCTACAACTTTCTGAACGAGGCTTCATTGAGTTCACGACATTAGACTTGACATCCACTTTTAAAGATTTGATTAAAAACTGAAGCAATATAGCTGGCAAGCCCCCCAAATGCACAAATGAACAAGTTTCTTCGATTACATATTTTGAGTTGATATTTCCTTATGAATGAGTTTCTGCCTGCATGGAAGAGTAGACAAGAGTAGATCATTGTAAGAGATATACTTTTCGTTTCACTTTTTTAGCTGTTATAAAAACAAAAATTATACTCAGTAACTCTTTTCTGATTGAGTAGAAGTTTTTTACCCTACTAGAAGCAAAGATATGTGGTTTCTTTACCAGTAAAATCAGAATCAATTTTATAATTATATATATTCTATAAAAATTGTAAACAGGCGACGTGACACGAAGTGGAACTTAAAATACTGAAGTGCTCAGCACCTGAGTGTTTACCGTGATATGAAATAGAGAAATATTATTTCAACATAAAATGACAATAATTTCTACATACGTAAGCTTTGTCGAATAAGGACAAAATAAAAGGCTTTACCCCATCTGAGTCCTACACACTAGTTGCACCGGGTGTGTCCAGTCGACCTCATGGTAACAATTTTGCATTCTGGTGCCAGCATTTAATGGTGCACGCTGTTAACACCCGTACTTTTATATTTAAACGTATACAAAAAATGCATTCAAGAAACAAACGCAATTGAACAGCGGAAGAATTAGATATGAACAAATTTAGGACTACAAAGTGTATCAAAACTCGGAAATGATTAAAAATTAATGAGCTAATAAGATATATTATACAATGTAGGATTAACACGTTGACTCCGAAGTGGGTCATATATGGTACACGCGATCATCTAGCCTAACTTAATGTAACCAAAGCACTATCATGTATACATACACATTTTCGAGTTTTCTTCAAATTTATGTTCATCAATCGAGTAAGCAAGTTCTGATTAGAAAGAAAATTAATAGAGTAACCAAATTTGTGAAACCAAAATCCTTCATTTTTAAATTCACAGTATAAATATTTATCGGCATGTAATTTTACCTGTGTGGAGAATCGGAGTCAACGTGTTAAACGAAATGGAATGACATCAGAATTCGATTACCATTCTCATGATAATACCTTCAGAGATTGTACCTGAAACCATTAACAGTTTCCGTCACTATGCTCGAGCGAAATGGTCGCGTGGTGACGTCAGTGCACCGGGAAGTAGCGACGCTCGTGTAGTCTACGAAGGTAAATAATGAGACAGTACAGAGAGTAATCACTCTTAATTTATACCTTTTTGAGTATCATTAGTACTACTACTTAGTTCACTAAATTTTTGAAGTTATAACAAGATCATTAACCTTGGCTGTGAAAAAATAAACACCAATCACGTTTAATTTCCTCGGGTTAAAGCATGGAAAACGCCCGACACACACGCAAAGACTAGAATGGAGCAAAACGGCATCACAAATTTATTCAAATTTTCTAGAAGAAATGGGAAGATTATACATTAAATTCAGCAGACTCAATTAATATTCTACGTATTCTTAACCTTAATGATGATGCAGACGCGCTTTATAGCTACGGTAAAAACACGTTTCTGTGCACGAGAAATATTAGTAACTTCGGTCATTTGACGAGATGAATGCACTCAGCTGCCATTGCACGAGGTAACTCAATAACCTGCAGCGGTAGCGGGCAGCCTGCGGACACTCAACGCCGCGTACCGACAGAGAGGGAATGAATGAACAGTAGGCTTGTTAATACGACCGATACGCTCTTTTATAACGTCAGTCACAGATTGTTACCCTGGATGTGATCTGAAAAATAAGTGATCTCCTGGCTGAAATGATCGAACTGCCCAGCTGGTTGGGTAATATTGTACGTACGCACATACAGGTCGAGTCGCCACAGTTGAGGGAGCGTTACACTGATCATATTACAGGTTACACATAGGTCGAGTAACAAAAGTTATTGAAGCGTGTACACTGTTCATGTTATCTTGTGTACACAAGCGCTACAATCGCTCCATTATATCGTCCTTATTTCAGAAGCAATGATTCGAGCTGTCAGGTATCAGCAAACACCTCCATCTACCTGAGCATGTATTCACGTGTACACCACACAAGCACATTAAGATGATCACAAATATCTGCTTATTATCAGAAGATAAGGCACGAAATTCGACAATCTTGAAGAGAAACTTTACGTGACACCCCATAACGACCATAATTCCTAGCTAATTAACCATGCATGAAACTCGAGAGAGTTTAAAAATGAATCACTCGAACCTATATTTTCTCATACTTCACTTGTAACATTTTTACCGCGCAATTCTTTAAACTCTCATTTTACGACTAGAAGCAACGCTGACAGGTTTTTATCGAGCCTATGGCGCCCGAGTCAAACCCTTAGCTAATTTTAGAAAAATCATTTGGATGGTTTTCAAAATCTTGATGCATTTGAAGTAAATGAGCGATTAACGCCTCAATAAAGTATACCAATACTATAAATCTCTCGAAATACTCGGAATTTTGGCCCCGATAATAAAGTTTTTCAGTCGAGAGAAATTAAATTTCAATAATTATTATGGAGTGTGTCCCCTTAAAAGTAACCGAGTTAAGAACGCTCTAGTTGGTAAACTATCATTTCTAAAAAGCTAAAACTAGCTAAATTGAAAACAGCGAAATCGAAAATTTTATCTTACTTTGGCATTACTACTAAAAATTAGGCTGCTCAACATTATTTAACAAGCACTGCTCATGTTTTATATTCTACGACAAATAATAACCTCCCGTCCTTGTCCTGCGGAGAAAGTCCTTGCTGACATTGCATTTGATATGTTTTCAAATGATCTTTTTTGAGAATGTAATGAAAAGTAATTTTTTTTGTCTGGGCCTCAGCAGACAATTTTTTACAGATTTCGTTCCATCATCATTAATTAAGATCATTACCTTGTTACTGTACGGTGCCATTCTCTGTTGTTGATGACCTGAATTTCTTTTATTTAAATTACGAACTTTTTCGCGAACGCTTGGCGTATCTGGTTTGGGCTGTTGTTTTAAGTAATCGTATTTTATATCTTGCTTGGAATCGACGAATTGTTTTGATTCCGGATCTGGGTTTGAACATTTCTTCCATGACGAATTTTCTCCGTTCGAGTGTTCATTGTGGCATTTTCCTTGAGGCTAATAAACCTTGAATGAAATGGAAGTTCTGCAGATGTGCCCATATATCCCTTTTAATTGTAAGTGCAATACCAAATAAAATTTTAAATTCTGTCCTTTTCAATTAAATCTATTTCACAGCCTTGTAGCACTAGTACTTTAGAAACTACTGCGTTTCAAAATCGGCTACTTTTTTAGCTGACACCCTGTACAAAGAATGAAATAAGAAAACTAGGATTTTTTTCCAAATTAACCTTCTATTGTCCCTGTTTCAGTTCGTCTCGAAACGAGACTTACGAATTTCATTTTTTTAGCAGCCAGGAGCCAAACTAACGGAAGGAGCACAGAAAAACGATGATTGTTTTTTCCTGTTCAGCGCCATATTTCACTCAACTTTGAGTTGCGACTCGAGCTCAACTCATAACCATGTAGCTGAGATAATTTTTATTTTTCCTTTTACATTATATGCAGGAGACAGATAGTGTAAGCTTCTGCAGAACAGATCTTTTGTTGAATAAACCACAACAATTTTGTTCCTCCTATAATCACGTTAGACCTCCAAGAAGCTATGAAATATTGAATTCGATCGGGAACAGATAAAGCCAAAAGAGAAAAGAGGATTTGTGAAGCGAGTCTTCTGATAGTGGCGAGGCTTGTGAGGAACGGAATTTGGGATGGTGTCGAGTGATTTGAATGGAAGAGTGTGGGACTAAAAGGTTGAAGAAGAGTGGTATGTAGCCTTGTATAGGAATGGCGAAATATGATAGTGAAGGGATCCTGTTAGGCACGGGAATCGGGAAATAGTATAGATTACTTGTTTAATGAAAAGTACTGCTGCAGAACACTTCTTGAGAGGACTGAAAATGAGTTTACGGTAAATAGCGTAGTTGTCAAATTTTTGCAAGGAAGGAACATAAAGTTTGGGGACGTTTTGTGCAGGTGTCCGCACACAAAAGGCCACGAACTGGTAAATTTGATGAATTTCTGGTAGACATAAAATTATATCTTTGGAAGATAAGCAAAGCCTTCTAGGAACCACACGACAAATATCTTTACCCTCATAGCTCGGCTAGTAAACTGAACTTCAATTGTTTGAGAAAATAAAACATCACGAGACGTTGAAAGAATCTAGAAAGTAATTCAAAGTTACAGAAACTAAAAATGAAGTATTTAGAATGGCAATAAAAAAGAATGATGACTGCACAGAAAGTGTAAATAATAAACGTTAATATGTGGTACAGAGGCACGTGTAGTAGCGTCACACTAAAAACGAGTGAAGAATGACCCTAAGGAATAATGACGGGGCACAAAATTACGGGAAGTGTGACGAATGAGCGGTGAAAAGGAAGCAAATTTAAGGAACATTTTTGCAAAGCATTTTCCAACTTCAAACACTGCTGCTAGAGCTGCTCCCAGATTCCCTTGTAAATTAGTCGCCGGATGGAATGAGTGTGTTCGAATATTAGACAACTTTCAATCAGGAGCCAACAACCTTTGTCTGCGCGGCGAAGGAAGGAGCTTCTTTTAATAATCGCTGCCAGGACAAAAGTTCGTCTCAAAGTAGAGCAACAGAGAAGGAAGTCACCGGGTCGGAATGGCCTCCAAATGAGCGGCGCCGCAGAGCGGGTTCATGTGCTCGCTTCAAGGGAAAATCTTCGCCCGAGATAGAAAATTCGGCCCTTCGATCCAACTACGAAATTCGTTGTCAGCGTTGCTTGGAGCACTGCGTCTAGTATGATGAATGAACGACCACATTATGTTGAGGTTATACGATAATTCATGGTATTTACAGCACCTCATACACGGGTCATTTGCGTGGACCTTTACTAAATAATGAAATTATAATTACATGAATTTTGTGCGTCCATGTCGTGCGAAAAACGACCTTATGATTCACAATATTATATTTTTGCGAGGCAAACACGATGCAAGATAACACTTGCAACTGGTTTCACAGAATCAAGCCGAGAAACCAAACATGGTTATACGGGAGCCCCTTCAATGTCTTAGATAAATCAGTCCGGTTAATTTGTTCCATCTCATGGGCGGATGTTGCAACGGGCCTCTCTATTCATGACTAGGTAGTGTGAAATGTTAAGCGTTTACTCACGAAAAAACTAGTTCTCTCGCTATTATAAGTTCAATCGTATAACATATTTTGATGGCAGTTCATTGCTTGCTACCGAAATGAGCAACGTTTTATGGTGTTTCAAACGTTTCGTTTTTAAGCCCTTCAGATTTTTAAAAAATATTGCTTATTATGTAACCGCACGTAAGAAGATTCGATTAGAAGAAAGCCCTCCTTCTCAAGATGAGCCCTGCATTCTCCCTCCTTACCACGCAGTCCAGCGTCCTCCTAGATTAATTACAGCACATCAAATACGAAGCGCAAGTGCCTCAGTAGGGTCAAGTTGGAATTAGACCATATCTACGTTTGATAGAGACGCTCCAATTACGGTGAACCTTGATGAGCACAAAACTCCTCCCAATTACATGGTACGTCTCACCACATTGCACTCTCTCCCGCCTGACCTGCGCACTCCCGCTGAAGCGTTCACTGCGAGGATACGATACAGCGCACTGATGCAGAGGTATGATCCCACTGCCTAAGGACAAGAGCACTCCAGCAATACGTAGATCCTGAAAGTAATTCTTATAAAGTCGTAGTGGACATGATGCAACCACTTCACTTTGATTCGAGTCGTGCTGAGAAAAGTGAAATACTATTTCCGTTCTCAATAGCAGGAATAGAATTTGAGCCCCTGATTTGGAGCGCGCCCGATTTTTGCAGGGTAAAAGGGTTTAAACTCTCAATCTTTTCTTTCAAATTGAAATTTTCTGATAAATTGAGACAACTCAAAATTTCTTTACTATCTCTCATGAATTTAAACGGCTAAAAGTAAACTAACTTGTTGATGCTATCCGCACCTAAACTATACTGAGTGTCCTACAAAAAAAGGAACCCAAATGAAAATATTATAATTAAAACTATTTGCTGCATTTCCATTCCATTTCGCTTTTCAACAAGAGCTAAAAGTTTGGATAATAAACCATCAAAAATATTTATCTCCGAATACTTCACTGAAGGCTGTCAGAGACATGCTTGCTGGTAATCAAACGAGTTATTTCATTTATGCGATCAAAAGCTCAGAAGTGCGCGGGAAAAAATGGACGTTTGGAAGGAATTGGAGCTTAAAACATGATCTCAATATTTTTAATAAAATGACTCACTACATAGTACTTGTAATGACTTCTTTTCTAAAGCTTTAACTGTTAAGTTGTAGAGTGTACAGTTTATTTTATGACTTTATTGCACAAACATGTATCTGACAGCCTTCAATAGAGTAATTACAAGCAAATGTTTTTTGAAGATATTTTATCAAAACGCACAGTATTTCTTGAAAAGCGATTAACCAAGATTATGGTCAAAACGGAATAAAAATACAGCAGATGGTTTTTGAATTATACTGTTTTCATTTCGGGTTCCGTTTTTCATCAGCAACGAAGGAGAAGACTATTGTGATATTATTTATGGTCAGGTGAGACGAATATCGTCGACCTGTTCGGCAATAATTGCAATAGGACTGTTCGATGAAAACCGAATACTTCCAAGCAAAGACGAAACGCCCTGCCCTCAGTAAAGCATGGTGGTGGAGGCATCATGTTATGGGGTTGTTCTTCCTCTGCAGGCCCAGGGCGACTCCGTGTCACGAAGTAAGAATCCGACCAATTACTGCGAAATTTTGTGTGAAAATTTTATACCTTCCGTTCAGATACTCGGGTTGAAAAGAACCAAGTGGGTGTTTCAACAAGATAACGTCCCTAAACACAGGTCAAAATACACTTCAGAGAGGCTCCCTAAGAAGAGGACCAGGGTTTTAGACTGGGCTTCACAATCGCCAGATCTTAATCCAATTGAAAAGACTTGGAAACAGTTGAAGATTCAAGTTGGAATGAGGAAACCATCAAATCTGTCTGAAACGAACTAATTCTGCCCTGAAGAATGAGTGAAAATACCTCTGGACTTCTGGAAACCCTTCAGCTCTACATATATGCTAGCATCGCGCGCAAGCGGTTGTGTCTAATAAGGGCTATGAGACCAAGTATTAATGTACATAGTTCAATATCTCATTAAATATCTCAATCCTAGTGAACTTCCTGTGCAAAAGTAATTTACTTAGTTGAATATTATGTTACCAATACTCATTTGCCACCCTGTTTTTCTATTTTCGTTCGTGATTTGAATATTTAAAATAAATTCTTGTTCACTAAACATTACATACTGTGTTTGATCATGCCCTTTCTTACGTAGAACTCACAATTCTTCAAGGTTTTCCGATATATTGTTAAAAGCGAAAAATGCAATAACTTCGTTACGAATACTTGCATGACCCACTGTATAATTGAAATAACTACATATAAAAACCTTGAAAATAATACTGCAATGATTGTTCTAACACGGGATTTCTCATCCAAATTTCTCTCATCGTTAAATATTGATCCCAAAAAATATTCATTTTTTACCTGTATGCAAAGTGAAGAAGATGAGCCCCAATTTTACTGGCTTAGCAAATGCTCTTCGAGTGAGTACAAGGAGTAGGAGTGGAACGCAAGGAAGCAGCAGAATGCAGAAAGGTCAGTCTTTCACGACAATTTCAAAAGATTAAATTTGATTTGACCAAATATATTTCAATAAAATATAAAATTCAACTCGCACACTTTTCGAAAAGACGATTTGAAAGTTAAGGTGCAGAATGGAGATCGCGTCGGCCCAGTTCCGCTGCAGCCTCACAAGCCACGGCCCAGAGGGCCCCGTCCGAGCTGTGCTCTCGCCCGTCGCCGCCCAGATTGATGGATGTCTCGACACTTCCAGGAGCGATGATTGGATTAACACGAAGTAAATTTCACTCCTCGGTGAAAGATCGCTTCAAACTTTTGACCGGTATTGTGAGCAAGGCGATAACATTTACTGTAGAAAGAGTTTTTTCGATACCGAGAAGCCGTTGCTTTCCGGAAACTCAGACGTAGAGCACCAAGTCATTTGTTCTCTGCGTTATATTGAATCCGAGTGACAATGTTCCAGTGTTATCACTGAATGTATATTGGTCAGAAATTAACCATGCGAGTATGTGATGACATTTAGAAAACTCTCAAAAACGAACTCAATTTACTGTGGAATTGGAATTGAAAATCTTCAGAACCCTCTGTATCTTGAATTTATACAAGAGAAACACAGGCGTTGACTTATTTCTGATGAAATCTGAAATCAAAGGTGAAACATTTTTGGCCTGAAGTACAAAACACATTCGCTTGCAGTTGAGCTTGAACGGAGCCGTCAATTCAGCCTGGATTCTCGAGAGGAATTTTCCAAAGAGAGGGAATGTGTGGCCCTCGGAAGCTGCGAGCGAAAATTTATCACTCAGGCGCCGATTTTGTCTTGTTTGCACAGCGAAAGCAAACACGCGCACTGATCATGAAGACACAACCGCCGTCCTATGGGAACGAGACTTCCTTTTTTCACAAGCCAATCTCAGCTTGTATGCACGCGCCACTGAAAGAACTTCTATTTCAGTTTTAGCCCAGCCTTCGATGCTGCGACTGAGCAAAGAAAGTCAAATAATACAGTAAGGTATTTGCGACAAAAGCGCTTTAGGCGTTCATTAATTGGAAAACATCTGTTTTTCATTTCGCCCTCTAGCCCTTTCGAGAGAAAATGATACCTTTCATCTTAACCGGTCGGCAAGTTTCAGGTACAAACTCCGTTTTCAAATGAGACGCACTATTGATCCAGGCCAAGGTACGATTTGCAAAGCCGCTAATGAACGCTAGCGTCTGAGATAATGGTAACGAGGACACGCAGCCAACCTTGAAGATTGCGAATTTTCAACTTTGAACTACCTCGGCTGCTAAAAATTTGATGTCCACGACCCAAGTTTCAGCGAAAATTCTTTATTAGTAAGCACCTTCACTTTCGCAGCGTTAATGCTATACGACGAAAGCATACAGTTTTTCGAGAACAAGAAGTCTCGTTAACTCGCCCCACGAACCATAAATCATGTCAATGTGGGAACTCAAGCACGCTTATCAAGCCTAATAGCTGGAGACAACAACCTTCCAGAGTGTACTTTTAATTCATTGATGTCGACAACTTGCTAACTACAAAATTGATGCAACTTTTCTGTTTTGAGGCAGCCTTAGTGCTGCAGGAAAGATCCAATATAGGTCAACAACAAGAACTGACCCGTAGAAATGATTGGAAACGACGGATAGAATACAAGAAAATGTTACGTTGCTTTCAACAAATGCATAAACACTTTAGTTTGTATGTTCAGAACCCATAACTTGAAAAATAAATCAATTTCAATCCTATCTCAGATTCTATTGGAGGAAAACAGGTTTGCTGAGTGAACTGTAACAACTTCAAACGAAAGCTTGTTTTTGTTATGAAAATCCATGCAGAACGAAGCTAATAAAGGAAAAGGAGACGAACAACATCTTTGTCTTTGGTTTCACGGGCACAAATCTTGGAAACTGGGAGGATGAGCTACTGAAAAGCATGTCTTCTTCCTCAGGGCTGAGAATCTCAGAGGAACAAAACTTGCTCTGGCAAATCTCTGGAGCTCAGCAGACGGGGCTGCTGTCGAGCGAGCGCTCACATTTTATGCATAGTGATCACACGCAACCGACGGGAGAGAAACAATTCAATTTAGAGCATAAAAGAACACAATCTTGTGATGCCCTGACAAAATTTGGGTCAAATTTCGATACCAGGTAGAGGAAGGAAAATCAGATCCTTGCCCAGGCCAGTTTTCTCAATCTTGATACTTTCAAAAATCTTCAACTCTTATCGTCGAGTGTCGACTTAATTAAGGTTACTTTAGATTAACTCGGTCCTTGTTGAATATTCCCTGCTAAATTTATTTTTCTTCTGATTTGAATGATAAGTAATTACAAATTTACCACCAAAGCTTGTCATAGAACCAGTTAAATAAAGAAAAGGATGCAAGTGAATAAGAAATAAATGTGCTCATAAATAGCCTCTTCCATCATCACCGGGCAAATAATCAGTAGAGGGATGCAGCCTCAGTTCACTATTTTCCCTGGACCTGTTGTCTGCCAAGCAAATATGTTGATACAGTAAGCACCCAAAGACAAACAATTGCATATTTTATTGAAATTTTCGAATTCATGGTATGAATATATTTGTACGAATATATAAAAATTGTAAATGACCTTTTGAATTTCTCATTTGAAGTACGACAAATATGGACTAAGATTTTCAAAAATTTTAGTTATCTAGAATCACAAATAAAGTTATGCTAAACAGATATCCGAATATGTATGGATGTAGAGTATTAGTGATTTGAAATATTTGCCCAAGTACTGCTTGTTTACCTAACGGTATTCGAACGCTCGTCTTTCCGTGTTCGAATATGCTGCATCAGAGGCAAAACTTCAGTGATTCACTCTAAATACAGCTTTTCATGGAAGGGACATCTTAAAATATTACCGTCAATCCTAATTTTTAGAGAGCTTTCATAAAACTGAGCTTTGAGCCTGTCGATCGATAAGCGTATGCATGAACATGAGTTCCTTACAAGCCTCGCTGCTCCGCTAGCACCAGCTCGGCCATCCATCAATACCAGCCTCGCCAATACGTAATCGGCTACGAGGTGCAGTCGCCTTGTCAGAGTTTGTTGCCCTGCAACGCCGCGCTAGCGTGACATGGTAGCAAAGCCAGCCAAATGAGCTCTGATTTTTTCTCCAACAGACTGTTCCGTCCATGGAGGGCCTACGGCTTCACCCTCAAATAAAGGTGAAGTTCTCTGGATAGAAATTGCCAGCGTCACGCACCTCCTCGGCAGTAAGCAGAAAAACGTATGGGTGGCAGTATGCGGCCTCCATTTTTTCGGATCATATGGCCTAGCAGTCTGCCGTGAGAGATTATATTAAGACAATCAAATTATTCCACCTAATGTGAGGCTATGGAGTATAAATAAAATCAAGCGAATGTGGAGAGAAGCTGCTCACATCCGTCCGTACTCTATTTTCCAGCTTCGCATCTTGATCGCTCTACGTACAGCTGTTGAAGCAGAGCACATGGAAGTAAAGCACAGGCCTCAAATGGATATTTTAAGTACATTTCTACACACATCCTAGTCGCTAAAACTCCTTTACGAATGTAAATGATATTCAGAGCATGAAAATTTTCTGGTTACCTAATAGTCGGCGATCTTAATGAACCGACACAAACATTCACTCCATCAAAATTAGAAAATATTATAAAAAATGACAAGCAAAGAAAGCCCAAGGGACAATGATGGAAAAATTATGAGTACAAGTCTTTGGCGAGCTAGTTTTGAGCCCCCTACTCAAGAAACAGGCCTGCATCACGTGTTCAACAGGATTTAATGGGATTCAATTTAATGCTACGATGGCGAGTGAAAGCCTTAGCTCACGTGCATTTGAGGTGCAGTGGATGCATCACAGCCCCGTGCCCAGGGTGAGGGCGCACCAGAGTTTGAGGCTAACGCGGCGGGGCAGCATATGATTGTTGCGCAGCTGCAGCTAATCGACCTCTCATTGGTATTCATAGTGAGGCTAATTCCCAACAGCAGTGGATGACAGTCATTAACATTTGGAGGCATGTGGTGATGGTGGTGGGGGTAGTGGTGGTGCGGGTAGTGATGGTACGGGTACTGGTGGTGCGGGTACTGGTGGTGCGGGTACTGGTGGTGCGG